>JAULCE010246075.1:0-11037 GCA_032359355.1 Macoma nasuta | reverse complement strand
TTAAGCGAGGTAACTTAAAATACCACTAGAAACTTAGAAAGGTGATTAATACCTCTCAACAAAGAAAAAGTAAGACATGATATTAACTGTGTGATTAGAAAAAAAATAAAACTATGGATCGTGTACACTGCATTATCTGTCATTGTGCTTTACTAATATCTGGTCAGAATCAGACGCTGTGTCACTCGGATCGAAAATATGATGAGGGATAACATGTTTCAATCTTAAAACTTGAACTATTTTTATTTTAATGTCGGTTAGGAATATTGCTATTTTCAGCTACTGACACATCTTAATGTTTTTTTTACATTGTAATGACAGTGCTCAAAGCTCCATTTTATCAATATGGTTCCTTTCTCTTCCCCGAAACTTTGTTTAAAGCCCATTGGCCTTTTGAACAAGTCATTACATTTAACAGCAGTAAAGCCTTATTGTATCGGCCCGTTTCTTATTTCTTCGCAGAAACTCGAACCAGTGTAGTGTGCATCCGTATGGAATATTGCTATTTTTAATCTACTGGCTTTTTTAACTAGTAAATACATTTTGGGCAGCAGTAGGGCCTAAGTTTTCAGCCTGTTTCCTGTTTTTCGCCGAATCTTGAACTAGTGTTAATTTAGTGTCGGTGTGGAATGTTGGTATTTTTGGCTTGCTGGCGTTTGGCAATAGTTATTAGATTTGAATTACAGCTAAGCCTTTTTTATCAACATATTTCCTTTTTCTGCGCCCTTCTTTGCCGAAGTTTTAACCAGTGTGATTTTGGTGTCGGTGTATAATGTTGCTATTTTTGGCCTGCTGACTTTGTTTAATGATTTTTTACATTTGAGCTACATCAACATATTTCCTTGTTACGTCTTATCAATATATTGTTTCCCCCTTTTTTACTTTATACATTGAAGTATACAATTTATATAACAGAAATATTACTGAGGGCGTTGGTTTTGTCGCCATGACGTAATTAGTACATACGCCATCTTGCTATTATGTTGGTGTAGAAATTTGGACGCTGGTGTCGGCCGCCGGTTTAGTTATTATTTAGTTATAAGCTTCGATGGTGGCTGTGTTTGGTGTATGAGACTTAGTCTGCAAGGATATGTTTGTACTATTGATACAGTAGGTGGACCATGAACTCGCATAAAACTAGAAAAAAGGTCTTGAAGGACACACCACGTACAAAACAATCAGCCACCCGAACAGCACTGAAACAACTTCTCTTTTAACACATTCACACAGGCATACATACATACACATACACACATACAAGTAGAAGACACACAGAGACATGTTACAGACATATAAATAGGGTGAAGACAGGAGTACCGCCTTTGAACGGTCAGTGGCAAAATCGCCACTGGGGATTAAAACCGGTTTAGGGGCGCCGACCTCACTCTTATCCAATCATCACTCCATCAGACGTGCAGTGTAAATTAACGTTACCCCCGTCTGAAAAATCATCAACACCACTGATGGTAAATCCAGTTGTAAAGTATATGAAACACACAGATATATTTCAAATCATTCAATGTTTTCGCCAATCATCAATGTAGTCAATGACTTGTCAGAAATCAGAGTAACTGCAGAGCAGCCATCAATGGCACGACAGAACTGACACAATCACAACCATCCGACATATTCCTCCCGTTTCCGGGTTTCAAAGTAGTTTTCATAGAGTATTATGACCTTCCTTTCGTCGCACAAGCGAAGATGAAAGCGTGATGACCAACTGTAAAAGGTTGACCACCAAACATGCAGTGCGTTGTAATATTGTTGGATCATAGCCCTCCTAAATGATTTTTGTTAATACGTTTCATGAACAAAGTGGGGAAAATTGATATGTCCAGCTATTTTCCTAAGCTTGATAATCAAATCATCATAAAACTGAATGTGAAATACCTTGTCGAAGGAGCGCCTTAAAATTACATTTTTTTACTTGCAAATGAGAGAGATATTTCGATTGATTTCGATTGAATTATGAGAAGGTTTTACGAAGTTTGACATACCTGTATCCTTGCTTTAGGAGATTTTCGGTAATAACACGATTGCGATTACTGAAATTCTCAACAGAAGAACAGGCCCTAGCAAATCGAATAAGTTGTAAAATATAACTCAGTAAGATATAGCACGGGGAACAGCTCTGTCAACATGAGGATAATTTATTATTTTGAAATTAAAGTCATCTCTTTTATCATAGAATTTAGAAGAAACAATTCCGTAAGTAATGAAAATATCTTAATCAAGAAAGGCTGCTGAAATATCCGAATTATTAGCTTTATTTAATAAAGTTCTTTAGGGTAATAGAAGTATGCATTTAGTCAAAATAGGGGTTATATATATATTTAATATGTAATCCAAATATCGAGATGTATCATTAAATTCATGGATGATATCTGCCTGTGAATCCGGGTTATGACGTAACATGAAATCTCTCTTAGCAGTACAAAAGCAAGTTTGCGACAAGTGGTGCATTAGTGTTATAAAAGATTTATAGTCGATATATTTACAAACAGACGTAATCGGCATTTACCAAAAGTCCCTGACACATTTAACGTAAATAGACGATATTGAGAAATCGATACAGTGAACTTGTAAGCGCGACATGATTTTTATACGCAATATTCAACCAATGCAATATTCAGTATAATATTAGTATGTCTTACTTTCAACCAAGGACTCATGAGTATGGCAAAGTGAGTCAGGTAACTACACTGGCATTTTGTGACACTGTCAGATGCTTAGATTAGCTTGCAACCATTGGTATCCAATTGATTTCTAAAATAGAAGTGTTGCACGTAATCAAATGTCTAACTAATTGAAAGAGATTTACCCTGAGAGACCACACGATCCAATTAGTATGTTTATATCCGATCAGCATTGTGTTTCAAGCTAATTCGAAATATTCTTTAAACCTGATCAACCACCAGTTAACCTTTTAAATGGTATGGTTGGATCGATGATTTTTGTCAAACAGTTAGAATATACATGAGATTCGGAGTCAGATCAGTGTGTTATATTTGACACTGGGAATATTTTCAAGATAGATGTGACAGATACATCATACGCAGACGACAATTTTCTCCATATGTTTTAAGTCAGAAATAGCAAATCGGTGATGCAAATTACACGTAGTTTTGATGAAAGAAAGGTACAATAAGTGTTATATGGGTAACAATATTTGTGGTGGTTTTTTTCAGAATTGTATGGCAAACATTCTACTTTAACAATCTGTGAACGGTCGCTTATATGTAAGCCGACGACAAACATGTTGAACCATAAATAGGTCAAACTTACAACTGTAATTTTGAGGAAACATTCTTACAAACTTAATTGTCGAAAAACCATTTTACAGTTATATTTCTCCGAAACTAAAAAGTACAACCACCTTTAGCATGGAATCTTTGAAGTTTTTCGTCAAATGTATAACTACATGCATTACCTATACATTAACATAAATGTAACTATAAGAACTGCTTACATATAAATTTAGTACATAAAATCTCTGCTCCTGTATATATGCTCCGAGGACAGTTTTATCCTTGATTACGATAATTATAATATACGGGAGTCAAGTGTAATTTGCCTCTGTTTTAATACGATATCAAAAATAATCAATACTATAATGTGATACAAAAATTAATCAATACAATGATGTAATTGTTCGAACCTGTTTAAATTCCAGTAGCTGCAATTTAGGTCATGGTAGTTCTTCTGCATAAAGTACATAAAATTACTAGTATCGTCGATCATTTTAACTTTTTTTCAAGGAGATAAAATGCCGATGATGTTTGTTTTTCTGTCGAGACAAACAACAGCTGAAATATTGCGCTGTTTACATAGTAAATTACTTATCATACAAACGCAACTAAATCCAACTTTCAAATAAGATGTGAAACAATGTTTCATGGAGTTCGAGAAGCTTTAACAGAATGCATCCTGGTGATGAAAAACAGATAAGATATGAATTAAATTTTAACTGGCATTTGAATGCACACTAAAATACCTACCAGTATATTTAGCATTCACGACACGTTGGACACTTTTTCAATAAAATTAAAAACTTCATACATTGTATTTTTGTTAAACAATATAGACCCTGATCAGAGAGCTCCTGTACATAATCATTTGGGAATTGTTACTTTAGATCAAATACTTGGATACGAAGGATGAAATCAAAATATAACGGTACTATAGTCAACAGAGTTGGCTTACCTTAAGATGTCCAAACGAGAGTTGCACTGGTTCTCTTAATAATGTTAGGTTACGTGGCAGCAAGGTGAGGGATAGTACAGCTGAATTTATCAGAACATAAGTTACACCCGGTTATTGCTAAGTGATAACAAATCTATAAAGTAGAAGAAGTAGTTGTAATAGAAGTAGAAGTAGTAGTGGTAGTAGTAGTAGTTGTTGTTGTAGTTGTAGTAGTAGTAGTATTAGTAAGAGTCGAGATGGTGATGGTGGTGGTGGTGTTAGTGCTAATGGTTGTGGTGAAGGTGATGGTAGCGGCAATATCAATAGTTGTAGTAGTAGTAGTTTTGGTGGTGGTTGGGTAGTAGTTTCGGCGGGGGTAGTGGTAGTGGTGATGGCAGTGGTGGTGTGGTTATGGTGGTGGTTGTAGTGGTAGTGGTAGTGGTAGTGGTGATGATAGTGGTGATGGTGGTGGTGGTGGTTGTGGTGGTGGCGGTAGTCTCCGCTGTAGCACATGGGTCCCACACGATGTTTAGAAAAAAATGTCATTAAGTATATATATAGACAAGGGATGCTACTCACGATCAGCCATGATCACCCCACCTCGACAATATCACTCATATCGGTGTCAAACATTGTGAAAAGAGCATTATCTTTGTGAATCTGTCTAACTTATACAATCCCCTTCTGGAAAATTACAACTAAAACCCAAGTGCCGGCATGATTGTTTATTGACAAAGGTTCGTACATCATTCGGACCCTTTGGTTCATTGCAAAATGCGATAATCGGCAACGATCTGTGTATTGACAATTATACACATTGTTGTATCGGCACAATTGGAACTTGGCGATATTGCTTCGTATACACATCATTGTCAAACAAACAAAAACATCACCTTTTTCACGAGATTTAAAACTCTTTAGAAAGTATCGACCATTTCATGTCACGTGATTTTTATCCGATGTGCCGTTCGTAACACAGACTGTGATTGGATGATTGACTGAGGGTGTGTATGTTAAACATGCTGGTTCTTAGCTTCACCCTTTACGTAAGTAGATAAAAGCGGGTACAAGTCTTCATATAGATTCACAAACGTGTGTAAATGAACATAAAGGTCCGCTATGTGTGTGAGTAAATGCTGTTTCTGTTGAATATGCATGACAGCTCTTGGGATTTAGTTGTATTTTTTCAGAAGGGGATTATATAAGCTAGACAGAGTCGCAAAAATGTTGCTTTTTTCTCAATGTTTGACACCCAATTTGAGTGATATTGTCGAGGTGGGGGTCATCATGGCTGATCGTGAGTAACATCCCTTGTCTATTTATATATTCCTTGGCAAAAAAATCTAAATTGTTTTCTTAAAATTATTTTCGGACCCCTGTGAGCTATAGTAGTAGGAGTAGTTTTGTGGATGGTAGTGAAGGAAGTATTGGTGGTGATGGTGGTGGTAGAGGTGGACGTTGTGGTAGTAGTAGTAGTAGTCATAGTAGTAGTAATAGTAGTAGTATAAGTATAAGTAGTAGTAGTAGCAGTAGTAGTAGCAGTAGTAGTAGAAGTAGTAGATGTAGTAATAGTAGTAGTAGTAGTAGTAGTTGTAGTAATAAAAGTTTTGTTAAGTGGTCGAGAATGACATTCAGTCAAAAGAGTCAAAAATGGACAAACATTTTGTATTCAACTTACTGTGTAAGATTACTTACTTCGTATTCTGGTACAATTCCCGTCAGGTCTTTATGTAGAATGGTTTCGTACGACTTTGGTCCTGTACATAAACATTCCGAAAACAGAAAAACGTGTCACATTAAAAATCGACACTAAGATCACGAATAGACGACATGTGCAAGAATAACAATATAACAAAAAATCTCTAAAGACCGATTAAACTGATTGAATTTAGTCAGACATGAGCATAGAAACGTGTAACGTGTACTACCTTGTGACATACTTGGTCTAAAAATTGAATCATGCTGAAACTTCGCCAGTTGGTGTGTGATGAAGCTGTGATGTGGCTTATACTTTGTACAATACCTGTAACGCTACACTTAAGGTGTGTCAACTCTAGTCTGGTTCGTGATCACCGCGAATTTGTTTGCGAAATCAACGTTTATCGGACAAGTTTCCGAATAACGGCTAAGTCCGACTATTTGATTCGAAAACTCAATCTGATCCGACTAGAGCGATGCCATATATCGACAGAGGTCCGACTTAATTTTTTCAGACTATAAATGGTGGAAGAGTACATATCTGTATGAAAATGCAGACAAATAAACGATTCTCATTACGAAACAATCGTTTGAACTTTAATCTATCGTTTGTCTGATTATAATTTGTCTCCTATAAAAGGTTAATCCTTTCCTCCACAAGTAAGTTAAATACTAATGCTCTAGCAAAACGTTTGATGAAAAAACCTAAATGCCAATTTTCTAATTATATTGAAATGTTGCATTTGCTTGTATGACGAGCAAATGCTATATTTCCTACAATGGTTTCAACCGCCATCAGTAACAGAGGCGTTAAAAGGCGCTTCTGTGGAGGAAAGTCGCTTTGTTTGTAACCCAAGACGCCAGGCCTTCGCTTTTCGTGGCCATAGAAGCTAGACATACGCATAGACAAATAGCTAGCTAAACTAACTTGGTCATATTGAGTTAGACTTACCGATAAGAGATTCTTTTGACAAATATAGGTTTCTTTGTCCTGTATCGCGCCGCTCGTTAGGCGGAAAAAGCATTTATGTGCTTCCTTTTTATCGCTGAGTGTTACTATTTCTAAATCTGTAAAAAAGGTCGTGAATTAATGATATTATTGATATTATGAAAATACCAATGTATAATAGGAGGGTATCATGACGTCTGTTAGTTGTTTCGTCTTCAATGTTTAGAAATTAAACCAAGTTTACCATAAAGATCAGAATAGACAATAAGATTGCTTCACCGTTTGACTCCATGGTTGACGTCAAGTTACTTGGTGTCCAAATAGGGTCTCAACTGTTTTGAATCACAATTAAACTCGTAGAATAGTGTGTATTGAAAATCATATGAAATCAGTTACAAATTCTACTCAGAAAAAACGGCGATTTAATTTTCTTTTCACAGTCTCTGCATGGCTTTGGCATTGGCATTCCTGTTTTTTCTTACTTGTTGGGTGTGTGTGGGTTTCTGTATATCTGTGTGTTTGTGTTAGCGCTCGCGCGCGTGTGTGGACGAAAGGCTGTTTGCTATTTTGGTGGGCTGGTTGTTTTGTATGTGTCCTGCAAGACCTTACTTTCTAGTTTTAACTTAAAAAACTTGTTTCTCATCACGAACAAAAGTATAATTTATACAAAGTGTTTTTCCATTAACGTGTCAACCACTGATTATGGATCTGTGAAATGGCTGATGAGAAGACCAACGTAAATTTTGTACCTGGTGTCAAAATCGTAATTAATACTATCCATAATTTACTAAATAACCACCTGTAAGGGTCGTGAATTGCCGGATATTGTCGAAATAAGGTTGAAACTTGTTTAAACATAATTATTTAAAGACGTTTGCGGCAGTTACAAAATCTTGCGAGAGTTACATTTCGCCGATGTATGAGCATTTCACACATGTTAAGATTGTTTTCATTATTAAACAAATTTGTTACTTGTTACTTGATTAATAAAATGCAATGTGAAAAATGCATATGCATTTAATTAATCATTTCAATGAGTGGAATGGTAAATGGTTTTATATGATTCTAAGCCGTAGAAAAATGTGAATTCGGTGACTAGAAATGAATCAATATAATCTTGAAAATATCGGTGACCCCTATTTTTTATTTCATATTTCAACAAGTATTTGCATGGAGTTTCAAACTACAAAGTATAAACAAAAACTATTATTCATATCACAAATCACCCTTACTGCTGCAAACGCCTTTAGCACAACATTATTCAAGTCTAGAAGGTATTCGACGTAACCGATATTCGAGTTTATCATTCCACAAATATTTTATCAAATGTTGAAATATATATATATTTGATACGTTATAAGTGGGTAAAACTATTCCGAATATTAGCAAACATTATAAATAGCATTTGATTATATTCGATAGACCTCTATAATTATACTACCAAAACTTCCCGATGAGAGGCCAAGTAACAGAAACCGATGCTGTTTGATGCTCAGTCAATATTCACACCAAATGCCAAATATTCGGACGACGACGTTGAAAAGGGCCCCAGCCAATAACTTAACCAGACGGAAATTTTTCATAGCAGGATGTGGGTCAGCTTTCAAGAGAGAGATCTTTGAAATATGGTCTCAATGTGTATGGCAACAATCGACCTGTTCGAACAGAACCGAGATATTTTCTTGCTGTGTGATATGTCAGAAATACAATCATTCCTTTGGACACATACTGGACTAAGAAAATATTAATGTAGCCAAAGATTAAGTAAATACCGATGACTATTAATATTTTTACAATTTATCCCTAAACTGGTACGAAATATGCGTTCGATTTTTCGTTCAGTATGTACATTTTGATTTAGAAACTTGTTTATACATGTACATTAAACACCTTTCAAAGTTCACCTGAAATCTGTATAAAATTACCGAAACAGATAACACACGCTTTAAGACAGCAAATAGTCCTTTTCAAAATCATATTATATGTCGAATTGCTCAAAAGGTTCAAATGGATTTGAACTGATTCTGAAAAAGAAAATAATTACAGGAGATATCGTTTTGAAGACTGTAACTAAAACAACGTTTATGTAGTAACCTTTGTAAATAACTTGGAGCTTGATCAGACGCTGAGTAACTCGGCGTCTAATCAAGCTCCAAGCTGTTTGACACTCAGATTGTACTTATTCTACCATCAAAGTTAAATAAATATATATAAAAATGAGCAGGCGACAAAAAGTACAGACGAAAATATCGCAGACGGCAATTGTCGGTCTTTCAAAAGATATGCCTCCAACAGTTGCGCCACAGCACCGCGCAACGAGAAAAGGTTTATTGGTTTTAAAATACTGTACAGAAAACCATAAAAACAACCTCATAATCCAGTCATTCTTGTATAAAAAATCTAGGGTCACATACATAAGTAAGACAAGACCATTTGTATATCATAAATGACGTCGTAAGCGTGATATATCAGAGTTACATGTATATAAGTTTTGGTACATAACAAATGTAACAACATTGTACATCTTGGTGAAATACTTATGTCACTGTACGTACGTCATTATAAATAGCGTCAAAGTAGCCGCATTAAATAGCTACGTTTATGTATTTAACGCGTTTAATCTTCGCATCGGAATTTATAATTTAGATAGAATATAACATTCATGGTCATTCCTTATGGAATTCATTAAACTCGTTTGCTTAACTTGCTAAATTTTAGCAGTTTTAAAATTTGCTCGTTTTTATCAATTTTACAAAACTCGTTTAATAAATTCAATATTGAGTGACCACTCATGCAATATCCTCTTTTTATTCAATATGTGTTTATAAGCGACCAAGATCGGTACAATAACTTGTCAATGTTTGATTTCCCTCTCTCTCTCATCATGTTGCATCAATGATCATACTTTCTACAACAAATATGTTATCTTGTTCTTAGCATAAAGATAGCCTACCATAAAAAAGAAAGATGATATATTAGAAAATACTCGTTTTTTTTGCCGTCTTCAAACTGCCATAGCTTATAGTATTTTGCCTTGAAATCGATTTATTGTCAGGCTCATTCATTGAGTCGGCGACGATTTTGGCGTAATCGTCAATCAGGTGATTTACCTTAAAACCGCCAATAGAACTATGCTGCAAATATAAATTTAACCTCCGATTCTAGTTCGAACCATCTTTAATTCAAATTTAATTCGAATTTTAGATAATTCAACCTGATGAAAGTACCTTTTAACTGCACTTTCCATTTCAATAAACCGCCTTTTCCATACTACGTCTATATCATATTCTTTAACGATTTAGCCAATTAAATGAGTCTTTAATTGTTCTCAAATCTGATCGGGCATATTTTACCAAAGCCATGTTTGATTAATCAGATGATTTGACCGATCTTAGAAATACAAATATTTATAAACAAAAGGTTTGACCAAACATAGCAATGTTGTAGTGATTTTCTCGTAAAGCAATGTTAATCAAACCACATGTATGCAAACATTATAACCCTGTTGTTGCAATCCTTTGTTCAAGAATAGATTGGCATTGTTTATCATTTTTTCGAATACCAATTTGGTCCCAGTATAATATGACACATATAGTCCTCTGGTAGCCAAACCATGCATATCAGCGAAACGTTTAATCACCAAAATTACACAATGATACTTCTAAATAAGCCCTGAACTCTGATAACCGTGCGTATGTTTTTTAACGTCACAGGAAAAGGGTCACTCGGACATATCAAAAACCGCCGAATCAGCTCTTTTTTAGCGCTATTATTCCAGCATCTAGTCACGAAATTTACCATTTGTATTCATTCAAAGGTAGAATTGGATGTCCTCTAAGACTACAAACAGTGCAGACCCTGAGCAGCCACCACATCACTGACATGGCGGATGGTCTTGGGCTACACTGTTTGCTATGTCCAAGTGCCCCTTTTTGCTTGAAATGGCCCATAAATTTCTCACCTGAGGGTCAGAAATTCACTTAGAGGTGAGACTTTAAAATGTCTCTTTGTAAGTATCTGATCCTGATGTTGAGAAATTCAAGTGACTATTTATATTAAAGTGTTAAACAAATGTAACAATTGAAACAACTTGGCCTGTTATCTAGATGGACCTCCGAGAACTTGCCGCCCGATGAGCTGTCCATCCAGAACGGCATCCTGACGACCCGGGCCAGCCGGTTCCCCCTGTGTATAGACCCTCAGCAGCA
>JAULCE010245964.1:0-11037 GCA_032359355.1 Macoma nasuta | reverse complement strand
ACGCATGGGCGGGGAAACTCCGCCCCTTAAAAAGTGTGCGGTATCCAAATTAAACATGGCTACTTCTCTATATAAAACGACCTAGGCCATGTTACAAAATGTGGTTATTCAATCTTAAATGTTTCAAATTCAAAAATATATATATTGCAGCACATTAAACCACAGCTAAGTTAAAAAATGTTTTCAATTCTGTACACAGGCTAGTGGGAAAACCAGTATGTTTCTGTTATATTACATTTTGATTCGTAAGTACTCGCCCCCTTGGTGGACAGCCTGTAATTAATTAAGATTGAAAAACCAACAAACCTTAGCAAATTGAAACTTCTAAGTCCATGTTTTTCTTTTTCGTATTGCGTTTAACCTTTTTGGCGCCACATTTACAATTATCGCCTATGACTTGTTTAAGATAACATATTTTATCTTAAACTAGTCACAACCGAACATGTTGTTATCTTGATAAATCACAGAGACGATACAATAATGTGTATGAATTCCGAAACAGTTAACACGGGCATACCATTTGTTGCAAAAGAGTAGAATTGCTGATCAGACGCCACCCTTTAAGCCGGCGTGCGATCAAGGACTGCACCATTTTCAACCGCGCATTTAGTCGACTACAATGGCAAAAGAGTTAATTAAATTGAATAGAAGCGCATTACTGCAATAAACATGCACGTGACTGTAATTGTTTCAGATTCGATGACGAGGCCATGGGTGCATTGAACAGTGACCTAAACCTTATGACTATAGGTTTTAGTCTTGTGTTTATATATCTTGCTGTCTCAATTGGCAAATTCAGCTTGATTCATCATAAGGTAAATATTACTCATTAAGCGAATAGTCACAAAAGACATAAAATGCGTCTGACAAAAGTATTTTTTCTGATAAATATGATTAAACCGAAGCGAACTTACTATGTTAGACATCAGACACATACTACTATTTGCTACATGTATAAAGCTTGATTTTCTAACGATTAAAAACAATTTTTCAAATTCTTATTTTTTGACAAGTATATATTAAAGAATATAAGTTCATTTTTTATAGTTCTGAACAACTAAATAAAATCAACCTCGAAATATTAATGGCCAGAGACAATCGTCTCTTGGATTTGATAATTGAGCATTTGGGACAAACTTGTTTGTTTTTTAATCAGGTGTTACTGGCAGCAGCGGGGTTACTGAGTATTGGCATGTCAATAACATTCACCTACGGTTTTGGCTTTATAACGGGGATAATGTTCGGACCAATTCATCAGATATTGCCATTTATGCTGTTAGGTAAGCTGGGGTTATCTTTAATTTGTTTATTTTATATTAGGAGCGTTATTTGTAAGTCAAATTAAATGCTATCACGAAATTTATCACCATAAATATCAAAATGTGTCTTATGAGGCTAGACAATATAATAAAAAAGATGTTTTGGCTTTGAAAATACTAGTAAGCAACATAATGAATTAGATTTGATGACAATACGCTATGGTACACTGCTTATTTTTCGTGCCAAGTGCATTCTCAATAATATGAATATGACACAAACATGCATATAAATATTTATTGATTAATTATAAATTTAAATAATTATTCAAATGGCTTGGCTGTGTTATTTTTTTATTTGTCTCTCGATGTGTTAAAATATCAGGATAAGTTCAATTGACACTTATGGATATTTACTGTTAGCATTATCTTTCATTTTTGACTGAGAACTGTGTTATAACCAATATAATACAAACTAATCAACCAAACATGACAAGATACCAGTCCAGGAATAGTCCATTTAACACAGGGTGTATTGATGTGAAACAGCACCGGTTGTCCTCCTATAACTACCAACAGAATGTGCCACAATCCATAGAGTATACTTTCAAGTAGCTGTTGAGTAACTGATGAAGGTTTTTAAAGGGGATTGTTTCTTATTCACTCTAAATGAAATGATCTACTTTTTACGGAAGCTGATTATAAAAACGTGTTGCCTTTCTTTTTGCGTTTCATACCAGGGGCTACATCGTTAGATTATATGTGATATATTATTTCGAATGTATGTGAATATATTTTGCATTAACAGGTATCGGGGTTGACGACGTTTTTGTTATCATGGAATCTCTGAACCACCTGACTGTTAAAGAGAAGGCACTTCCGTTAGACTGCCGTCTCGCGTGCACCATGAAGCACGCCGGTGTGTCAATTACTGTCACTTCCATCACCGACATAGTCGCGTTTGCCATTGGTAGTTCTACAGTAAGTCTCGTTCTTAGCCGAATGCGGGCGCTCATGGTAGTCTAGTCAACGGTTTGTCGTTGCGAATGTCGTGCTTTCATACAAAAAACCCCAAAAAGAACTGGCATCCATGGTCACGAAAATTAATTTATGTTGCTAATTATTTTTAAACCATCTCTTTAATGAAATATCCAAGCTTACTTTGTTTTATGCTATGCAATACAGTAATCGATGTATATTTGTTCCATATAGTTGGACGATGACGGTTTATCCACCAGTCTCAATTTTATTAATTTTATTAACATGCTTCGTCGCCGACTATTTACTGTACTTCAGCAGTTTTTATTGATCTTTGAAAGTGTTAACTCTTACAGGGCACATTCTTTATGTAAGACAAAAAGGTAAAAACCGGTAAAAGTAGTCACGCAAACAAGTGTTGTCTCAGGGGTGATGTTTTTATTTGTCTGCATTTTATACAAATATCAACTATTCCGCCATTTTAAACCCAGATAGTCGGACGAGTCAAAAATTCTATAAAATATCTATAGTGACCATAGCTACCGCCAATGATCATAGGAGGTTTTAGTCCGTATGGTAAAGTTAGTTAAAGGACGCAAATACATGTTGGCAAGTCGCTTTAAAAATTTCAAAGGATAAATTATGGTATACAAAATAAAATAGTTGTAAAAACTAGACTAATCCACACAAAGTTTGGACAAAGAACTGAGATGCGTCAAATATAAACAAATCACATGTTTGGTATAATTTACTTGGTATGTCTACCATACTAGTGTTCTTTGGATTGGTAGCATTTTCAGTCCGTTATAAATCAGCTTTAATCTTAATTTTTAAGTGCGATATAAGATTGTTAGGGCTTGTATGCAAGAGTGATGTCTATATGTATATCATAAAATAAATCATATTTACAGACAAATGTACAAATTGACACTCGTTGCATCATTGCATGTTAAATTTGCGTAATGTGCGATTCCATATTTCTTGAAAGGCCACTTACTCAAGTAATTTTAAATATCTTTACTCTACTTTCAGGTGATACCATCTCTTAGCACATTTTGTATTTACGCCGCCATCGGAGTTTTGGCAATCTACATCCTTCAAGCCACATTCTTCGTAGCATGTCTTGCTTTGGACGAGAAGCGCAAAGATACCAGACATAATGCCTGCCTCTTGTGCTATAAACACAACGACACATATAAGCCGAATGATCACTATACATTCAGTGTTCAACACTATGTGATGAAGAAGGTGTGGGGACCTGCTTTAACCAAAACTCCAGTGAAGGTACACATTTACATACGCTAGGGACAGATAATAATATACCCTTTGGAAACCTGTAACGTAAAAAAACGTCTTTTGTAGTAACCTTTGCAAACAGCTTGGATCTTGATCAGACGCCGAGTAACTCGGCGTCTGATTAAGACCCAAGCTGTTTGACACTCAGATTGTACTTGTTCTACCAAACAAAGTTAAATGAATATATATAAAAATGAGCAGACGACAAAAAAGTGCAGGCGAAAATATGGCAGACGACGATTGTCGGTCTTCCAAAGGATATCGTCGGTGTCGTTACAAAAAGGACGTTAGAAGTGCCCTTTTGGAAATGGACGCTTGCGTTTTTCTGGAATGACATCGTCGATATGAGCATTGCTATCCAAACTTAACTTTTTGACTCTACACACAGTATATAATCAGACTTATCATAACGTCAGTGCTCAAGATCTATACTTTTGCCACATATGGAAAAGGTT
Source organism: Macoma nasuta (assembly GCA_032359355.1). NCBI lineage: Eukaryota > Metazoa > Mollusca > Bivalvia > Cardiida > Tellinidae > Macoma > Macoma nasuta. The sequence goes on along the minus strand of JAULCE010245964.1, from coordinate 7,052 downwards.
TTATTTTAATTCTATATAATGGCACTGGTGTCAGACATATTCTAAGAAGTTTAACTTTTAAATATTGCTTTATATATACTCACGCATGCTGAGAGGAGTTTGACAATTTCAGACATCGTGTTTTCTGTACATCAGACCTTCATCAACAAATGTGTTAATTGTTCCGTTCTTTTTTTATAGGTTTTGGTTATATTGCTTACCATTGGTCTAACCAGTGTGAACACATGGAGCTTCATTCAGCTGAAAAACGACTTCGACCCGAGCATGTACCTTCCTTCAGATTCCTATTCCCAGGCGTATGTTAAAGCGGACAGAAAATACTTTCCGGACGACGGAGCCTTTGTACAATTATATTGTGGTGCGTCCATTTCTCAACATATAAATTTTAAATTGTAAAAGCGAAGTTTAGGAATTTATGAAAATGCGAAGTGAATAATTGTGTAATACAGTAAATGATTGAATCTTTATTTTGTCATCCTAAGTTCAACAGATCATATCAGTCGAGCGGAGAAAAATGTCACATTTTGTCTATTTCAAAACACTTTGAATGCAACTTTAAGCTTGCAGCAAAATTATGCATTAGAATTTTCCTGAAGTCGAGTGAAACGTGAAAGATGGAAAGTGTACAATTATCGAATGCTGAGAGGAGTTTGACAATTTCTGAGATCGTGTTATCTGATTAAACATCTGTACATATGTAAATCGTTATGTCGAATTTTTGGTTAAGTTAAAGGGAAAAACAATCACAGTTATGATGGATATTATAAATAGTTTGGATCCAGATACAACGCAAAATATTGATTTTTGATCTGGTTTTGAACACTTTGCCACCCTGAATGTAAACTCATCAAACTAGATAAAGAAAAAGAACATTTATTCATAATATGAAAATCTTTTGATATATTTATTAACCATGAGATGAGTGCTAAACTGAACTTCGACTATCTCTAGTATACTATTTCAGTCGCAAAATGGATTAACGCGTGCTTACCCTAAAACCAACTTTATCGGCATTTTCAGGTGAGGCTGACTATGCAAACAACATCGACAATCTGCTGGAATTATACGAAAATGTTCGTCAAAAACAATCAGTCCAATCAACCACGGTAGATTTCTGGCTGGCCAGCTATAAACGGTGGTTAAATTATACTTCAGGATCAGTGTTGAACATGCCATACGAATCATTACAAAATGAAAATATATCAGCAGCATCGCTGAATGCAGAAGATGATTATCCAAAGAATCTCACTTCTGCCACCATTGACTCAGTACATCATTTAATGAACAAGTTTGACAACTCGTCAGATAGTATGTATAACACAACTTTCTCAGAAGCTTCCCTAAATAATTCATCAGCATTGTTTGAAGCCAAAGAAAATTCCACCACAACTGCAGAGGCACAATATGAAACCAAACCTGAGCATACGGTATCACCAAACAGTTCATTTGACACATTAGTCACTATGACATCAACTTCAAATGTTACATCTCAAGATGATGTCAAAAGTTCACCGTCTCCGTCATATAACTTACCGGGTGAGTCAGTGTTTCTTCCAGTTATTATTTTTCTAAAGTTTTTAACGATCAATGGGCATTTTATATTGACTCGTAGTGTCACATAAATAGAAGTGACTATGAATATACGGACGAACAAAATGTAACTTCAATACATTTTATAAACCAATCTTAAATTTGTGATAGAAAAGAAAATTGGTATCCACAATGTAAATCAAAATCTATTTCTCATGGTAGATAGTTTAATTCAAAAGTAAAAAAAAGAAAAATAATAGTGAGATATTTTTATAATTCATACGTATTTTCTTATTGATGTTCTTTCAGACTCGGCGTCTCAGACCATTCCATTTCTGGCTTCACTCGGTATGTTTTTGCAAACACCCAAAGGCCGTGTATATCTGAGAGCAATTAAATTAGACAACTGGACAGCGCCAACAAGAATAATGGTAATTTCTTTTCACACTTCGGTTATATTTACCCGTCACATGTTACCATGTTCGTACCTTTTAGAAGGAGTCGTGTACCTTAAGTAGGCCTTTCCGATACTTTCCACCATACGTAAGACATTCATGACTTAAGTTATGTTATACGTGAGCCTTTGCTAGTTGACAGATTCTGAAAAAGAAATTAAACAATATTGTTTTAAGATCACTGATGAGTTATACTTTTAAAGAGCAATAAAACTTTATCGGGGTCCGACTGGTATATATTTCTATTAATGTATCAAATTGTTAAGTATGGAAATATCTCTGAAAAAGTGTGGGTTCCTGCTTGATATATGTTAGATCCAGATCTTTGGCCGATCCGAAACTCGAGGACGGAAACCCTCAGTGTGTGCCATTTCTATGAAGACGTGGTAAATCGTAGGCCGATAAGATGTTGAAAATGAAACGTTAAATGTTAGCAAATAGTGGATATCTAAAACCATATGAAATGTTTTTAAGATAGATTCATGTATTTTATGAGCCTTTGCCGTGTGTAAAGCATTTCAGCGGGCGCTAAAAACAGAAAAAGGTCTCACTTGTTTATTGTTGGGGCTATCGCCTTAACAATCAGGACCCAAACACCGATCTGATTCTTACATATATTGATTTCCATGACTTTGGTAAAATAACTTCCACAGTTGTATGCTGAAAAGTTGCTTAAACAATAAACAGGCGAACAAATAAGTACAGATATAACACTTATGTAAGCCTGTGCGTTATCATAAGTCTAACTGTAACTGTTATTGATGGTGAGATACACAGTAACTTATCTATATTTTCGGCCAACAGATCATGAACAAATAGTGTGAACCCCGATCAGAATGCTCTATATTCTACACTACGCTATTTGTTTTCTTGTCTATGTTTTGAACATTTAATATGTTAAATCACCAGGTCCAGTTTTAGAATAGCACTTTCTCGGGATGGCCAAGAACTTACTCTAATTTGAAATTCGCATTTCGTTAATAAAATTGAACACGGTTAAGTGCGATGTTTTTAAAATTGTAATCATATTCGGAAGTATCAAATAACTTCCCCAAACGTGTCATTGTTTTACGCCTATTTTTGATCAATATATGTGAAGCGAATTAATATATCGAAGTATTTTGCTTTTTCAGGGTTCTATGATGACTTTCCGCCATGTTAAGTGCCAATCTTCACAGTGTAACATCGATGCCATGGTTAATTTGCGAGAGCTTGTAGATGCGTTCTCTTTCCGGGGCGGTGGCACATGCTTCGTATACTCCAATATGCAGTATATGTTCAACGAAACTAACAAGGTATGCATAGAGAACACAGTATGTTCTGTTCTTTATGAAGCCATACTAGAACGAATTTTGAACATGTGATTAAATTATCAAAGCATAAACAACTACAATGTATTTGAAGTTGAAGACTCTTATATCTGGCTGCGTTTTTGCATGCTCATGAAAGTCATTAACTTTATGTTTCAGGTTTTAAAGTTGGAACTTTACCGGAATCTGGCTCTTGCAGCCATCTGTGTGTTCGTCGTCACTCTCATACTTATAACCAACATCTGGACAAGCATGCTCGTTTTCATTTGCGTGGTCTGCACTGTGGTAAGTATTTAGGTATTCACGGTTAGAACTTTTAAGTTTCTTGAATTCGTTGTTACTCCGCTAACTATATCGCATTGGACAATGTGTGTGTCATGTTTAGACATCATGCTGTCCGTAAAGAATAATTAAACACAAAGTATTGGCTTTTCAAATACTGTGGAAGTCAAAATACGTTAATGTCGATGCGTGCCTAATGCAATGCTAGAGAATGCATCACTGTTGCGCTGAAACTGCGCAATTATTGCTTGACAAATATTTAGAACAAAATCCATATGAAAACTTATTGAAATGTATAGCGACAAAAAGTCTTCATTCATTAGATGCTTGTCGTTTATATAACATCACAACCGCCATATTGTAAATCTTTACTTTTCAGGTAGACGTTGCAGGAACAATGTATTTCTGGGACATATCTGTGGACACTGCCTCAAGCGTCATACTCATTCTGTGCTTTGGTCTTGCAGTGGACTACTCCGCGCATATTGGTCACAGCTTCATGACTACAACGGGCTCCAAAAATGGTGACACTTTATTTTAAATAGGTGTTGATCACGACATATTTCATTTGTCTTTCAGACTTTCTACACGGTTTAAGCATCAACGTTGCACTATCGTCACTCTCTACATAAAGATAGATGGCATAAATTAAACTAAAATATTTCAGTCGTTTTATTTATGGTGAAATTTCCTGATTGGAAACTAGAATTCATATCATCTTTATCAATACTCTCTCTTTCACACATTTCTGCATCAGATGTTTGTTGTGGCAACACGTGTAATATCGTCGGTTTTCTTATAAAACCTCGTATATGCCATTATGGCAAATAGGCACTAACATGCTTTTGCCAAAAAATCGACTGATCGTTTTAAAACACGTAACTGCCATTTTGGCGAGTTAAGGAGAAATCGTCGATTTTCTTCCTTAAATCACGTTTGTGTCATTTTCTAAAATGGCACATACGATGTTTTAGAAGAAACCCTACGATATACCGTCGAATCGCAAACCGTATCCACAAAGTCCAAACTTATGAATTCGATGTAACCGATGGTCGATTTTTGTATATGTAGTGCACTTTCTTTAAAACGTATCATAACAATCCATGATGCGTTTTTTATAAGAATACATATTAACCCTTTCAGTGCGGGAAACAAGTGTAGACCGATATTGATCAGAGGGTTCTTGGAGGAGCTGTTTGTCATTCTTTTAATACTGAGGTTAAAATGTCCCAAATTTTTCAATATACATGTAAACTTGTTATAATCAGAATTTGAACATAATTTTTTAAAAATTAGAATTGAACGGCTTAAACGTATTTCATAGTCCATTAAACTATCTTTTTCATGCAATTTAGTAATTCATGACCATTTTCTTCCAGAGAGACTTCAAAAGACCCTAATCAGCATTGGACCTGCAGTATTCAGTGGAGGTTTCAGCACATTCCTGGCATTTTTACTTCTAGTCAAAAGTTCAAGTTATGGGTTTACACTGTTCTTTAAGGTACCAATCTCTCTTCCATGTATCAGAAATATCATCTATTTAGTTTCTTTATGACCAATATTAACTTAGAAATATTTATATATATACATTAGCAACAGACGATGGGATACGAATCGTTGTATAGGACTCCAGGCGTACTTTGCGGAAACACCCGATCTCACGAGCGGCTTGTCGCGAGAGAGTCCGATACAACGATTCGTATCCCACTGTCCGTTGGTAATATGTTTATCATATGTCTTTATTCTGTGTTTAAGGGTTAAATTCACACTATAACCTAACGTATTTCATTGTTTAATTTACAATCTAACAATATAAACAAAAAACAAATCTACCGTTGTTAATTCCGCAATGAATAACGGTTGACGTTTTGACGTCATTGTTTATTTACCAACGTCAATGGTTGTTAATCGACGTGAGCTACAGTGGAATACGGAATCAGATTCCACTCAGTGAAATACAAGGTTCCGTATTCCACTCTAGGAATGCAAGGGGAAATACCCGATATCAGAGAGAGAGAGAGAGAGAGAGAGAGAGAGAGAGGGGAATTGTTTTTTAAGAACCGTTTGTATTGCTGTTGTAGTAATTATCCCTTAATTTAGTTAAGAACATATTTAATTTTGCTTCGAATTTGATAAAACAAGTGTTTAGTTTACTAATGCGCTCAATTGGCATAGTCAGTCAAACCTGTATCAGGCGACCACTTAAAGATGAAGCATTTGTGGATTATAAGACAAGTGGTCACATAATACAGAATGAACGTTCTGCTTTACTTTCATTCCGCATTAAGCGACCACCTGCCATTAAAATTCGCTAACATACCTTATTGAATAGTCGTTCAGGTTTAACTGTGTCAATTTATCATTGAACATTTCTTCCAGATATTTACGTCGGTTGTGATATTCGGCTTGTTCCACGGACTCGCCTTCCTGCCTGTGATACTCAGTATCGTCGGTCCTCCGCCCTACGAAACCCAGATGTTCCATACCCCAGACCACTCTCCCACACATAACGGTGACATGAACGGTGGCGGCATGGTAGCCAACCACACGAACGGTGAAGCTATAGCGCTGCAGGATCTACAGTATGAAGAGTTCGATGAGACAATTACGCCAAATGGACACCTGCGGAACAGTGCATCAGAACACGACTTAGAAGACGACCCGACACAACGATTAAATGAAAATAACCCTAGGGTAGGCATGCTCCTCTTACACCATTGATAAACAATTAAACCTCGTTACCATGATCTTAAAAAGACCGTATGGACCGCCTTTGAGACAGATGGTGGCTAAATGCAGATCAAAAGAAATGCAGAAAGTCCCAATTGAAGCTTTCTCCTGCATGACTTTTGATATACTTTAAGCTACACCTGTCTATAAAGACGTCAATGCCGCGTCATAAAGTGGTCGCCTTAGAAGGTTTTACTGTATTTAATTGTTGAATAACTGTTTACATTACGACAAGGCTTGTTTTCCATTCCCTGGATGAAAAAAAATCAAGCCGATTCGATATACATGTACCAACAAGAAAGTCGTGATTGTGAAACACTACACATATGCCCCCAGTTGCACATTGACCCCTATATTTGACCTTTGACCTTAATGTAAGACATTGACCTTCTCATATGACCGATTCAAGATGTGCAGCTCCATCAGCTAATCATAAATGTCAAGTTTGAAGTCTCTATCTTTACTAGTTCAAAAGATATTGCCGAACCAATATATTTTACCTTTGATCTTAATTAATTACCCTGATCTTCTCATGTGACCATTCAAAATGCGCAGCTCCTTCAACTAAACATAAATGTCAAGTTTGAAATCTCTATCTGTACTAGTTCAAGAGATATTGCTAAAAGTACTCTGACCGATATATTTGACCTTTGACCTTGAAGGATGACCTTGACCTTTATATGTTACCAATCAGAATTTGTAGCTTGATGAGATACATATGCATGCCTATTATATTAAGTCTCTA
>JAULCE010245853.1:0-11039 GCA_032359355.1 Macoma nasuta | reverse complement strand
ACGTTAATTTGGACGTTAATTAATAAATAACCAAACCGCCACCGGGGGATAGATAAGATTTGTATCGACATGCATTTTCGTTGGAAATGGAGACTCTAAGCCTACAGACAACATTAAATGTTTACGTTGTATCAACGTCAAATGATAATATTTGTAAACGACCTTCGCGAGCATGCAAAGTGAAATCAGTCCTATTGTTTTATTTCATGCCAATGTGGTCCAGAATCAACATATTAGTATAAAATTTTAAAACTAAGACAGCATACCATGTAACGCCAGACTAACATGTCAGAAGTGTGTTTGTAACTTAATGTCTTACAAACGTTATGCCTGTTTGACTAACAATAACAACCCGATTCTAAAGTATAGAGGTGTTTGAAGAGTCTTATCAATAATTATGTATTTTAATATATTTCGTCGATATCTGTTTTTTATACTCGATGTGATAAACGTTCGCATAGACGTTTTCTTCCACTCAGTGGCAAAAATAATAACACATGAGTGAAATAGACCTCTTAGACGATCGATCATTGTCGTAAAGTATTTTCAATCTAAATTCGACGGATGTAAGCAGAGTTGTTCAGTGTTTCAAGCGGATCACGTAGCTGTTTTTCTAACTGTATACCTTTTACTATTCTCACTTGGAGGGAAACTATTGAATGTCCAGGCTTTACACCCTTCCTGAAATTTTTTTGCATGTAGACCAGTTTTAAACTTTCACAAACAATACGATGTGATATGCTTTATATGTCTTGGTTAAACATATATTTAAAATTGTTACAACATAAATACATACAACAAGTATGGGATTAAAATGAAATATTAGTCGTCTTATAAGGTTTGTCTCTCTGAAATTTACATTTTACAGATATATGTTTAATGTTTTAAATATTCATTGAAGTAGTAATATACAACAAACTCAATAATAAATGTTGAGAAAATGTAAAGGAAGATTCATAAAAAATACGGTTTCTTAATTGGCATCGAGATGAAACAACGAATCTATGAATAATATTGAAACAAGACCCTGTGTCATAAGTTTGCTTTTCATAGAATCCCTCCGTTTTTATGTACAGCTGAAAAAATGGTAAGCGTTTGATACGTGGGAAAGAAAGGTGTCCCAAGATAAGATATTGTTTAGTGTTTAGCCTCAAATACATTATACATGGGTAAAGAGTACTTGACGAATATAATGGTTATTATACCAAATAAGGAAACAAATGGAGACACTTTCGCCCAATCCACACTGATATAGTGCGGAGTATACACTCTCCTTTAAGAAAAGGTCTTCGCTCAGTGCACTTCATTTATTTCGTAAACGATTATGCAATATTTCAGCAGTAAGGTGTCCTGTATAATAGTGTCGAGAGTATCGGCATTAATAACTTCAAGATTAAGTGTGCATTCCATTCACGAATAACGGTTGGAAGAAAAAGGTTGTAGTAAATACTAGTTCTACAAAATGACAAATAGATGTTATGCGTATTGCTAAGGTTAAATTGAATATGGGAAAAGACAATATAAAGCAGAAAGTTGTGATAGATAATCAGGTGTCAGACTAATAATATTTTGTAGAGCATTATCAGTTTGCCAAGCTTTTACTACGAGCTTCATTTTTTCCCAGCCAATTGCGTTAGACAGATTTGTTATAGAGACGAGTGAAGTTGTTACATTGAAGATTAGAATGACCTCATTTTGGATTGTATTAATTCATCCTTTTCATACTGCTTGCAATTATACCATATGACATAGCCATATTCTAACAGTCGACGTATAAATTACATGATGATCGTTTCTAATGAGTTTCGACCAAATTGATACATGCGTTCTCTTACTATATCAAGATTTGGACAAGCTTTAGTAAATATGTAGTCTTCACGTACATGTCACAAACAGTCGTTTGAGAGAATCAGACCCAGACGTATTTTTTAGTAACCTCTGATATAGTGTGACCATCCATTGTGAGAGAAGTAAACACGCCCGTGTTTTGTTTTCGGGAGATAAGCATTGAATTAGATGGCGTAAGGTTGAAAGTAACTAGCCAGTCATAAACCCATGTTGAATTGACGATGCTATTGTCAACTCGTGTAGAACTTCTAGCTCTACCACGCCTAAGTGTGGCATAGCAAGGATCACATTAAGCATTCAAATAGAAAAACTAAGTTGAAGGTTTCCAAATATTGTTGCCTTAATTTATTAAACTGGGAAGCAGAGTTGAGCTACATTTGACATAGGGTGTGTTCAATATTATAACACGTGTCGAGGTTAAGAGAATTTCTTTCCCAAGTTCGAATTACACGTATATTCAAATTTCATTCGCAATCTAGTATTCCGATCAACACGATATGATGCGTATCAATATTCACAATATAATGGTATAAGAATAACGCGCAGTATAAACTTACGGTATAAGTGAGTTACATTTTGAACTGAGCCCGATCATTTTATTCCCTCGAGCAGCCTGTCTGTGTCCTTATAGAGGATCAAACTAACACCGTTACGAGTGTTTCAAACTTCAAAGTTTAAACAAAATCATTTATTAAGAACAGATATAAACCTTACTGCCGCACACGCCTTAAAATAAGACCAAGTAGATTTCGATAAAACGATAATTGACTGTTGTTTGATCAGCCACCGTCATCAAGTCACGGTTTGAATTTTATTCGCGACACAAGGCATTCAGTGTGTACTAATTTTAGTTCGCTGTTCAAATACAAATGCGACACTTTGCTCCTAAAATGATCATTATGAATGAAGATTTCCTAAATTGTTGCATTGCGTGTGTAACGCCAACCAGGAAAATAATTATAACGCAATTGTGTTATTTTGTGTGAACTGCTCTTTAAAACTCTCCACGGTGCTCTGCTGGCTATTACTGTGGATGACATGCAATTAATCGTTGCAATACCGTATTGACTCTTAAATGTCGGCTTCCTCTGGGAACTACTGTGGGTATCCTTAAAGTCATATCTTGTCATAGGATTTCAATGCTCAATATCCAAAAGTATAATCAAAAGTCAATTTGTATAGATGCGTTAGTTTAAGCTCCATGCAATAAAGGGTTTAACCCATTCACTACCAGGAAGGTTTTGCAGATGCGCAGATATTTTGTCTACTTCCGTTTTAGCCATAACACACTATTTCGACCTTTGGTAAAACCATTGATCGAGTGTCAAACAACTTGAATCCAAATGAGACGCCGAGATACTCGGCGTCTCGTTTGGATACAAGTTGTTTGCATATGATACTACACTTGGGGTACGGCAGTGAACGGGTTAATATGTAATGATAAGTGTCACCTAGCTGACTATAATTGTTAAACCCTTTCATCGCCATAGTCGAAACAAGTCACTATTGTAATCAGTGCAGACCCAGATAAGATGTCATGGTTAATCTGGGACTTCAATTTTTAAAAACAATTTAGTCCGAATACAAAGGTTTCGGTAAACCAAATTTAATTTGAGTAGTTCTGTTATTTATTTCGTAAAGATATTTGATCCTAAACCACGTATATGCTTTACAATTTATGCTGATTGTAAGGCTAACTTTAAGCATACTTGGTATAACTGAGTATTGGCCCTTATCATGTAACATTGAAATGATTAAATGTAAAAGCCGACATCATAAATGAGTAAGATGAGATATTTTTTATTCTCTATTTTTACTTGAAAACAGGCGATGAACGGGTTTCATATATTGGAACACACATCTCATCATAAGAAGAATACGTACTATTGTAGGAAGGATCTGTCCCAACTTACTCGTTTAAAATTCAACATTGGTGCCCTGCACTTACAGTGTGTAGCCATGTCAGGTGCCGAGTAAATTTGATTCAGCGCAAAACGGTTGCCTTAAAATTAATAACGAGATTATATTAAATAGACATAAATTATAATTAGTTCGTATGTTAGTTTTTTTATTCGTTACATTAGCGTTTCTATGCAAAAGACTAGTGATTCTTATATTGTACATTTACATAAAAGGTTCAGAAAACAAATTGGCAGCATCTTTTACAACTGTTAGCCAGTTTCCGTTAATCATTAACTGTAAACAGACAAATTTTGGTGTATGCTAAGTAGATTACTATTGGAAACATTATTGGAAAAGGAGCATATCCTACGAAGTTGCGATATCATTAACAGTTTTTCTTGCCTAGATATTTATCAAATTCATCAGATTGTGAACTTTAGGATAAGCTTAAACATACTATATAGAGTGAAGAACTAAGAAATGGTTGTTGTTTTAATAATGTAAAAACTGTTTGTGGACATAATAGAAACTAATGGAAAGGATTTAAAGAACCCTACATAATATGTCAATATTAAACAGCTTTCTGGTTTGGCGTGATACAGAAATGTATCAAATTTTTCTCTGGTTAAATTTTGAGGGACTTATTACATCTGTTCATACAATATTGATTCACTGATTAATTTGATATTTCATCAGACTTCCTTAATCAAAATAATTTTCACATTGCTAGAAATGAAATATTTGACAAGATGACATCTCATTAAAATAATGTCAAGGATAACATCTTGGTGGGAAGATTCAATTTGATACTGTCGGTCTTACCCCATTGTGCACATTCAAAAGAATGCTAATTAAGAAAGAATGTGTCAGCACATTAGCGTTAACGCATTTTTATTTTAAGGACTATGTTTCTAATTTGTTACGAGCTATTGGAGAATAGTTTTTCAGGGCCAACGAAATAATAATTATGAATAACGAAAGCTTTTTTGTTGTCAATGTGTGTACAATAGCAGTTGATTGACTGGTATATCCCGTAACAGATACAAACTCTTTCTAAAACAGCTTTTGTTTCCTATAAACTAGAGATCCTTAAGAAGACTATAACGTAAAATACGTAATTTTAGTAACCTTTTTCAAACAGCTTGGAGATTGATCAGACGCCGAGTAATTCGGCGTCTGATCAAGCTTCAAGCTGTTTGACATTCAGATAGTACCTATTCTACCATAGAAAGTTAAATAAATATATATAAATATGAGCAGAGGACAACAAATACAGACGAAAATATCGCAGACGACAATTGTCGGTCTTTCAAAGGATATATAGGTTCGATAAAAGGATGTTGAGCTTTTACTGGTATTTCCTAAGCATTGTATTTGTTCAAACCTTTTCACCGCCATCGGCGGCGAAACTCGACATTACAAAAATAAAATCCAAGATCAGACGCCGCCTAAGAAGGCGGCGTCTAATCAAGGACTTCACGTTTTTGTTTTTGCAACACAATTTATTCCGAGGATTAGGATTTAGGCAAAAAACGTAATTATTTCAATATTTTATTTTGGTTAAACTATTTTATCCAAAATTAGTTACAGCCGACAATAATATATTTGGCGCCGAAAGGGCTAGCATGGTGTATGGTAATGTATGACAACGTTACTGACAGCGCAAGTGAATAAATTGAAGCTGTTGCATTTTTTACTCGTGTCATAAATGCATGCATATTAATATATAACCCCTTCAATGCCGGAAGCAAATATGCATTTTCGCAATATCTCGACTGCTTCATTTTTAAACTTCATTTTTAACTTCATTTTGGCAAAAATATTGGCCGAGTGTCAAACAGCCTCGATCCGAATGAGACGCCGAATGAATTGTATGTGTTTGCATTTTACACTATAGTTCGGGTGAAGCAAGGAATGGGGTTAAACAATTATTTTGATACAAAACTGCGCATGCAAGCGTTAATTTAAATTCAATTTAAATTCGTCAACATATTATATTGGCTATATTTGTATAAATATTTGTAACTTGGTTTTCCCTATCAAAACATAACAATGTATGATGAATTTCATAACATCTGTATCATTTTGGTGTAAAGAAGAAACAAAACTAAAACAGAAAACAGTGTGCCACATGCAGAGCTGTTACACAATATTTTTGTAGTACTTTGACATGTCGTAAGTACAAGTTTGAGACATAAATAAATACCGGAAGTATGTGCTAAGTTGTCTAGAATATATCAACCCTTTTTAAGCTTCATCTCGAACTACTAATCTTGAGATTGTTAGAACTTTTTAATATAAAATTGTTTAATTTTTGTACGCTCACAAGATTTTTGGCAAAAGCATTAATCATTTTATATGTAAATGCATTTTTCTCAGATATATGTATATACATGCTTATAAAAAAGGAAGGTAATTTGAAGAATCAACTTTATCGAAAATGATGTGTTACAATTTATGTTTAAGGAGTTCGTAAGCCTTGTATATTTGGCTAATTATAAAATTAGGTTGGTATTTAACATCATACAATTGTATATGAACAGTCAATGTATGTATTTGCCTACACTTTAAAACTTATTAAACTTATTTTGATTTGCTAGTTGAAATATATCTGAGTGCACCGTAAAACCTGTCCTATCCGACATATTTGGCTACAACATGCACATATCTAATAAGATTGGATGTCGGTTAACCATTTCGCCGCCATATTTAAAGTTCAGTTAGTTTCTATTCTTATCAAATATTTTAATAGAATCAATACAAAAAAAAAGTAACGATGTTTGGCTTTTCCGAAACCCTAATTTTCCAAGTAATTTATTTGCAAAAATAGTGAAGTCCATGATCAGACGCCGCAATTGAAGGCAGCGTCTGATATTTGACTTTGCTTTTTATCGATGCCGATTTGAAAGAAATAAAGCAGGTATCAACTTTCGTCGGTAAATTCATTTTTAAACTTGACGTGGGTAAAACAGCATTTTTATATGTGTTTCTATAGAACAAATATATAGGTTGAAACACTATGTTTAAAATAGATAATATTGAAACAAATATTCATAAAAGGGGCACTTAAACAAAGTTTATTGTACTTTCATCAGATGCCGTGCTACTCGTCGTCTTAAACGTGTTTCTCGGTATCTGGGTGGACTCTACTTTAAACGGTAATGAACGGCAGTCGTCGTCTATTTTTTGGATAAATATTGTTTTATTTTCTAGAATACACTTGTCAGCAAGTTTGAGCAGCCCCTGCATTGGGCCAAAGAATATTTCGTCCGTCTGAATCGCGAACCTTTTTATGTCTTTAAGGAATTTTATGATCGCCAGTACGCGTTAGAATTTAAATATCAATGCACCCCTCTGAATCGGAGTCTGAATCTAATTTTTTTTTATGATTGTTTCTTCTTTTCTCATACGACCTCTAGCATGCGTTTCTCCCACAGTCCGGAGTACGTTTCCTCTGTTGTAATATCTGCTTTCACCTCAGACATGTCATTAGCGCTCTGAACATTAAGACATTCGTATAAATTATGTTTTCATAGCTATGTTCAAATGTAATTTTGTGAAACATTTGAAAAAAACACTTTTGTAACTTATGCGTCGACCTCATCCAATTTTTACATTTGTGTAGGACTAAACTGGTACAAATGATTTGTTTTTAAATTTAAAGTGTCTACCTTATATTTTATTGCTAACTACTTTAAAAGACTGAACGTAATCACTTTTAGTTTAAGCCAAACCCCGAGGAATACATATTATTATACCTAACAATTGAGAAGCTCAAACAGCTTTAAATATATGTTCTTAAAAGCATTCAACACAGAGAGAAATCACGAATACCCCGATCCGATTGTTCCTGTTTGTCTACACTATTAATACATGTTCTAATTGCCTAAAACCTGTGAGGTTTTTTAATACTTACTGTTGCATACTCTCGAGTAATGTAATAAGCTTAGATGAATAAAGCACACTAAAACATTACCATATGAGTACCAAAGTAAACAAGGTACCAACAATATCATTTAAAGAAATCATCGTGTATATCTAGACTTCGAAAAAAAATCGTGTATATTGACCTCAAAATATCGTCGGTTAACATCAAAAACCTCGTACATGGCATTTTTGAAAAATGGCACTTTGCATTAACGTGTTTTTTGAAGAAATCTCCGGTTGAATTCTAAAACCTCGTATGTGCCATTTTTGAAATATGGCACATACGAGGTTTTAGAAGTAAACCGACGATATGTACTCAGCAGGAGTGGAACTCTTCTGTGTCCAAAACAAACGCCAGCCGAAAGTCATCTTAAACTCGGTTTTGTCGAGTTATCATTGATGGTTATCTTAAAAAAGTATTATTGGAATTCCGATTGCTTTGAATAAAAAAACTAAATATGCCTTATAGTGAATGAAGTATCATGAACAAAAAAACAGATGCAAACGTATGGATATTGTTATTTTATCTGCATAAATATCTGAATACACATTCTCATTCCTTGAAAGCCATTTGTCTTCCCTGTTCAGAAAATGATGAAATACCTCAGAGTTGCACTATTTGCACTAGTAATGGT
Organism: Macoma nasuta; assembly: GCA_032359355.1. Lineage (NCBI taxonomy): Eukaryota > Metazoa > Mollusca > Bivalvia > Cardiida > Tellinidae > Macoma > Macoma nasuta. The sequence continues at coordinate 2,727 of JAULCE010245853.1, read as the reverse complement.
ACCGAGAAAAGGGAATACGAATTTGATCAACGTTTGTTTCAGTTTCCAGGGAAATGATCGCGCATCCTGTGACTTTTAACATTGTTAATACTCGTAATGAACACCATTCATAAACAGTTGTAGACTGTTTGATATGGTGTCTGGCAAATACAAAACTCACAAACAAACACTTGTTATCTTGATATATATTTTCTCAGCTATGCCTGAAATATACAAAACAGTAACATATTCTCATTTTTGAAAAGCAATGTTTTCTCCCAGTTTAAACGACTAGATGAAAGAACTAAAATTTGCACCATTTATTGCACTAGTAATTGTATCGGGAAAAATATTAACGAATTTGATTAATATTTGATTCAGTTTCCGAGGTAAGGATGGTGATTCCCGTGACTGTTGACATACCATAGCCAGTTACATAATATTAGATGCGGTGTCTGACAATCACAACACGCACAGTACGTATATTTGGTATATGTTTTCTCAGCTACCCAAAATGCATACACACTGTGTTTACGGTATATACGTTTAAAAGATGTAGCTCGCAGGGGTTTATTCAACCTGTGCCGTATTTTGTAATAACTGGTTATCATTAGTTTAAGCACACATATTGAAACAACACAGCTGGCTTGAGTATGACATACACCATAACTGATATTTGGTTACACCAAATGAGTTTGTTTATTCGTAGCGAATAATATAGGGTTAAGTTTATAACAAATGAATGCTATAAATGCATATCAAATTTATTAACAATTATACTGTTGACTTTCAGATGTCGTTAGTTTGTTGATTAGTAATATTGTTATCTCCAATAATTGTGCTTACTGTTCATTGTTATCAAAACGTATGTTATGCTCTTTTAAATGTATGAGGTTTGAATTGCACAAAGCGTAAAAAATGACAAGAATAGATTTCTACCACATCAGACAATGCGTTAACAATCAGTTTACGCAAGGTTGGCAAGTAGACTGTTCAATTCATTGCGTGCATCATTTTTGTTTTTTACATTTATAGCAATCATTAAGTTTGAACCATGCCTAAATGTTTAAGTAATACAGAATAATGATAGAAACTGATCCGTTGCAACGGCCGTCTAGCATCCCAATTAATGAGAGTCAATTCATTAAATGTTTATCCTTATAACATGAATTTCGTTTTGTGTTTGCATGTCAGCTATAAGACGACATTGAGACAAAGTGTGCACATGATTATTTCACGAATATTTAAATGATCGGATAGACCAGCATGGTGTGTAAACTCTGATCAGCTAGATCCTCCAGCAACGGTCTTACAGTACTAAAACTAATTTAATTGAAACTGATATAGGAACCAACCCGGACAGGAATGGAACGAATTGGGTGAAAATGAATGTTTTCGAAAATAAGTTATCGTTTGAATCGGTCCAAACAATGCATGTGGTTTCTGAGAGTGACAAACCGGGTCCGTAAGCCATATCTAACATAACATGAACCGAGGAGAATTGCTGGGTCTATTTGATTAATTTTCGAACTGAATCAGAGTCAACAGTCCTTGTACATGTCCTTCTTGCTGATTTCATTGTGTACTTACGGTGTTACAGAGCATCCTGTTTTAAGAACGCGAGTGATTACACGAGATGGGTCATCTCATCTCAACTCGATTAATTATTAAGAAAATACAATATTCATTCCTTATAAACGAGTTGAACACCATCTACAATTGCATGTATTTGCTTTGGACGTTTAGTTACAGCAGGACCGCCTCAAAACACTTCAACAATGCTTTTCCTAAACCTCACATTTCCACATAAAAATCATTTACCACTTCAATACATATTGCATACAACATACATTGCGTTAGCGTTTAAAAGGTAGAAAAACGTGTACTTTTACTGTATATGCATCGATATTAAAATGTAGCATCGCAATTTCATCATTACAGTAATTGAACATTCCTTTAATATGTAAATGATAAAGGGGATAAGTCGACAGTGTGAAAATATTGGTCATCTGGGTTATTTATAGTCCTTTGTAAAGCTTTCCTTAACATTTTAGTTTACATTGTATATATATCGTTTCATGAGTGTTTCGTTAACTGTTTCCTCCACAGGAGCGCTTTTTAACATCAGTCTGTTATTAATGACTTTTGAAACACTATAGGACAAGAAGCATTTGCTCCTAACGTGCAACTGTTCGACTTTTTGCATTGATTTCAGAACGATTTAATAATGACATGTTTCATTTTTTTTCTACATTCTGTCCTCGCGGATAAGTGTAAAAGAATTTTTTCGGACACCCCTCTCTTTGAAATATATTATAACAGTGTTTGTAATAATATAATCAAGTTTGCAGATAACTCATATTAAATATCTAGACTGGTAGGCGGAGGTAATTCATCAAGTTTCTGTGAATATATATTCGTGATATAATTCAGAAATGGCACTTATACGAACATACTAAGAATTACAGAACACAATTATGTTTTAAAAGGAAATGGCAATTACGACTGTGAAAAAATACGACATGTAGGCGTGTAGGCGCAGATTATATTTGAAGTGTATATACGTTTCGAAACACAAATTTGATTTACAAAAGAATTGACGGATTGCTGAAGCGCCAGAAGCCGCGCCCACTTTAATCAGGGGCGATTACTCTTATCATCTCCGATAAGATAGACGGTCTATACAGACGCCATATTGTCTGCAGGTTCATGCAGACAATATGGCGGCTGCATAGGCCGTCTCTGAGC
>JAULCE010245742.1:0-11039 GCA_032359355.1 Macoma nasuta | reverse complement strand
ACTGACGCACACACATACACTCAACAGCCATTTGGACAGCTATGTCTCGCTCACCGCAAGCGGGCTCGACAAAAATCAAATTCTGTCATGCAAAGGGGGTTTAAGTACAATTCATTTTTAAATTTAAAACCGAAATCGTCACCTAACCGGAAACGATTTGAAGGCTTAATGGATTGGCATTGTCGTTTTGGAGTGATTTAGATTCGGAATCGTTACAAACTCTCAGAAACCACATTATGTGCTTTATAAAGCGCATCATGTAGTTTCTTGGAGTTTTTAACTTTTGCGTAAGTAATATCTAACGACAGAAAAACCGAAACGAGTCAAAATAAACTGTCAAAATCCTTCAATTTATTAGTTTCAGTACTGCATTGCACACTATTTTATTTTGAACATGCAGTCAAAACTGTTCATGAAGCAGCTTTGGGACGGACTATTCTCACTATCGGCGCCTCGATTCCAGCCGTACAACAACCCCGAATTAATTCAAATTTTGGCTATATATGATATAAATTCTCAACGACCTCCACGTATTCACAAAGCAAAAACTTATATTGATAGTTTCTACTTAATCATACTTAACCGAAATTGAGTTAACAAGAGTCGATTTCAAGAAGTATATATAGCATGTTGAAAACAACCAATTCATAAAACATAAGATGTATTCGGTGGTCCAAAACAATGATAAACCTATCAAACTATCTGATAAAAACAACGAGAAAGAAATATTGACAGAAATCAAGATTTATAGTGTCGTCTAGACATCAGCTAATCAAATTACCCAGTGAATCAAACAAAAGCATTGTATCGCGCGGGTATTTTGACATCCTCTAACCTATAAACAAAAAGTCAATAAGCTTTGCACACTGAACAAGGTGTCTGCATCAATTGTCAAAAAAAGAGTTGCTTGTTAACAACATGCTCTTTGATTTAAATAATAAACGATATTTAATACATTTTGGTAAAACTGATATTTGTTTTGGTTACGTTGTATGCAATTGAAGTTACAACAGTACACGTGATGATGTATGCATATTTGCATCATTCAAAGTATCGTCTAGGACCTTACTGAAATGTCAGTATTTTCAACAAAATAAACCGTATCTTCATTCTTCAATCGTCAGCCTAAACCTCACGAAAAAGAAAAAAGTACCTGTTAAGTTTTGGAACGAAATCAACTGTCTGCAGTATAATAAATAGTCGCTTGAATGCTCAGTACTAAACTCATAGAATAATAGACGAAACAGCAATCAGTTTCTAATCCAAATATTTATTACATCTTCTTTCCGATTATTTGTAAAAATGCATAGCTGTATTGTGAGGTAAACATTTCATGAATCACCCTGACTATTTCATTGGTGTTAAAGACTTTATCGTTATGTCATATAAATAGTCAATTGACCAACATCAGCAGTATTTGTTTATAAATAGGAAAATGGCGAGGTAAAATTTTAGATTTCGAACGTTCAAATGACGTTTTCAACAATAGGGTGCCCGATTGTTTGTTATGTGTAACAATGGATCTGATTATAGCCTAAATATATAGTTTCCAACCCCAGACCGTGGTTCGTCTTCATAAAGCTCCTTAGGAAAATCTCAAATTTTAGTCAAAATTTCAAATGCAGATTTTTCTATTTTTACCCACAATGACTAAATGAAACATTGCATGCACAAGCATGCAAAATTTTATTGAAGTATATTAAAAATAATTATTTGAAATTTTTACTAAATATTGAGATTTTCCTTAGGAACTCTATGAATGCGGCCCCAGATTTCCAAGTTGTAACCAGTACGTTATCAAAGCCCCTGACAGATTCAATTCGATGATATATATTCTGCTGAGGTCGAATTTAACCCTTAGCCTGCTGTTTGCGACTAGGATGAATATTCAAACAGCTTGGATCCAGATCAGACGCCGAGTAACTCGCCGTCTGATCTGGCTCCAAGCTGTTTGATACTCAGACGAAAGGTTCATTAAATTTTAAGTAAATAGGATGATATTTAAAAAATAAAGCAGACGACATTTTTAGCAGACGACAATTTTCGTAGCAGGCGAAGAGTTAAGCCTTTATTCCGTAGATACGCCATATAACGTCTTTGCAGCAGGTGATTATGTAAAACAGTGTAGAAAATGGAGCCTGTGCCCATGATGATTTCAAAGTCAATCACAATTGGCGATTTCCTTTCCAAAGATAACATTTAACTCATCTTATAATTTGACAATAACGGAACGAACGAGAGTAACAAGAAAAAGTAGGCGTAAAGCAAAGGGAAGTAAATCCAACCCATTAAGTTGAATATATCATAAATGGATGAATTTAGTCAAATTTGATTCTGCATAAAAAGTCTGTATTACCCTGAAACAAAGCTTACTTACTGTAGTTACTTACTACGAATACAAATTGTGTATTTGTTTCTAACAACAAAAATATGAAATAATGTTTACTTACACTATCTTTGAAAAACATATTTCAGCATCTCGAAAAACTCATTGAAGAAAATTACATACTATTTGTGTGTTGTTTTTCAGCTTTTTGAAACAATGTATAACACAACCGTGTGGTATGATGCGAAATGACTGAGACACTGTCGTGAAATGACGTAACCGTAACAAGTCGTTGTTATGTAGATGACTTTCGAAGGAATTGGCCATGTATGTAATTGTATGTATCAAAATTTACGATATTTCTAATAGCCTCTAGTGTCAGTATGCAATATTTCATTAACCCGATTTTAATAATATTTGATCTTGTGCAGTTATCGGGAACAAAGGGGGCTATAAGTATGGATTTGGACAAATGCGGACTTGATCTAGTTGCAACATCTATGAAGCGGCAATTAATGTATATCTTCAATGTACGGCACTCGTAGAATCAGGCCCAAGGCACCTTCTACCTCTAAAAGTAAAGCACGTCCTGACAAGACATCTCATCGGAGTGACATCGAGGAGAACCATCTCTTAGATGGGGTTATTGCCGTTTACAAATTTGCAGATAATAAGAACTGATTTCCCGAAAAACGTCATATAAAAAGGTTTGTCTATATTTTTTGTTAATCCGTAGCATGTCTATATTGACCATAGTACTATGTATAAACATCTTAGATTCGGTTCAGACGAAGAGTCACTTAGCGTCTGAACCAAACCCAGGCTGTTTGGCACTCAGGCAATAATTTTGCCAGATTCGAGGCGACACTCACACGGTTCAAACACTCAAGCTGTCGACACTATCAGCAGTTGGTAGTTGAAGTAGCCTGATAAAGGTTAAATCTACAACGAGGAAGACATTGTAGACATTGTACGTATCACGCCGTGCTGACTCGAGCAATACAAAATTGCTTAACCCTTCGCCTGCTGCGAAAATTGTCGTCTGCTTAAAATGTCGTCTGCTTCATTTTTAAATATCGTCCGATTTTCTTAAAATTTAGTGAACCTTTTGTTTGATTGTCAAACAGCTTGGAGCCAGATCAGACGCCGAGGTACGCGGCGTCTGATCTTGATCCAAGCTGTTTGAATAACCACCTTAGTCCAGATTAGCAGGCTAAGGGTTAATACTACACCCACATAATAACACTTTCCCTCCACAAGCATTTATAAGACTATGATGAAAGAATGCAAATCTAGGCAAAATATATAATACATGTTTGCATTGTATTGAACGCATTGTAGGAAATCGAGCATTTGCTCATTATAAGCGAATGCAACTTCCTACATTTTTTCAATAGGAATAAGGTATAGATGCGCTAAAAGGCGTCTCTGAGGAGGAATGGGTAAACTATGTCGACATATTTTAGGATTGTTCACCCTTCAACCAAGGACAATGTTGCCTTTGGTGTCTGTGTCTTGTAACGATGTTAAATATTCCACAACCCACAATCCACCTCGGAACAATTGATCGCTTGGAGAGAACTAAGCTAAATTCTCCCGAAAGAGCTATACGTGTCAGTCATGTATTATTCATGCATTTTCTTTGTTGATATACGTTGTTTTAAAAGCAGCGAAATGAACTTGCATTTCTATCCTTTTTGCTCGGAATAAGTATTTGTCAACAGTAATTGAAAACAGTAAATATGTCCTAAAATATATTTCTATACTTGTTGTTGGTCCGATTTTCGATCCGATAAAGAATATTCTTTGTTCAAAGATCAGTTTGTCATTGAAAAGGGTACTACACTATGTGTACATTTTCGTAGTAATAGGATAAGTATTGTCGACAATGATCAGGGTTTTCCCGACAGGAATGGATTGTCTGGATTCATACTTTTTGCCGTTCCACATACAGTTAGGTAATTTGCTTTTCTTATATCATATTTAACTCTTTCGGTGTTAAAAGAAGTAACCAAATAGACTTTGTTGATACGAAACCGTAATATTTGGAAGGATTTTTGGCAAAAAAAGAAGTTCCTGATCAGACGCCGCCTTTTAAGGGTTATGATCAGGTATTGTAACGATATAAATCCAATAAAAAAGATAAATTAATATATTTATTTTTTACGAAACATTTATTACTGGAACAGTTTTTGTTTCAAGTGAAGTACCTGATCAGACCCCTCCTTAACAAGGCGGCGTCTTATCTCAGACTGTGAATTTATCTTGGCGTTTTGATTCTTTCAATGATCGCTTTTCTTGATATGATGTTCATAATTATACTGCATGAGACAGGCGACCACTCAATGTGAATCAAACGTAATGCAGATATCTCTCAAATTATCTTTGTGCATCAATCCGATCTGCAGTCGCCTTCCTGACGTACCCTCAATGCACTATATGTTGAATGGTAGAAGTTTTAACAGTATGAGAGAGAGAATATGACTGTTTTAAGATGATATTGTACAATCATCAAACTATCTCTTGTTACCCGTGTTGCTTGAGACATGCTTACTGTGCAAAATCTCCTCAAACCATCAAACAGAGAATTGTACAAAAAGGTGTTTTCACACAGTTTTGCATATAATATAAAAAACGTTTACTTTATGTTGTTTTGTCATGAATGACACAAGAAAAGATTCAACTTTACTGAATTCGGATAGAGTGGTTCGATTGTATATTGTTTTAATCTGTATGAGCATTATGACCATCTAAAAGTTTAAAGTTTTATTTTTTGAATCAGCGATGCAAGGAATATATTCCATAGCATTTATGTACAATCAACACTGGTACTGTCGAAGTAGTTGGAGACTATTTCAATAAGTTCGAATCACTTGAAGTTCAAAATGAACAGTGTGTGTGCAATGGCAATGACACTTATAATCATGAGTGTTTAACAGAACTTTAAAGATACAGGACACATTCCAGACATGATAAGAAAATAGCTCTTAAACCTTAATCAGTAGCTAATTATTCAACGTGATATATTGAAGATGTTTTAAACATAAACGATATTATTGAGGTATATGGGAAATATTTGGTTGATTCTATAACCAATAGTAACATATTGCTTACAGGATAATGTAATGATGTATGTCTCAAAACATTGGAATTATAGTTTGTCTTGGGTAATTTTGTAAAGTTTACCACACTAGTAATAAGAATGCATGCAAATGGGATACACAATCTAGATATAAAGAAAAACGCAACATTGACGCACATGGAAATAATGGTATGATACAGTTTACCTGAGTAGACGAAGAGCTGAAATGCTCGTGAATGGCACTCATCAAACAAAGCGCTTTTAAAGGCAAAGTTTTCATTGAGGAGTGCTTCTTTATTTTAGCTGAATAACACTATATCAATATTTTAAATCAATATGAAAATAAGGAACCACTTTGCTTTCATATAATGTTTGTTTGACAACACTTGTCATTTACAACATTGCAGACAAAACTAAGTAGATAAGTGGTTCACCTCTTAACCATTATCATGCTTAGCGCGACCTACAGCGTCTGATCATTTTCAAAGATGTATTACATCCAGATAATACTCTACCAATTTTGAAGCAAATCAGATATGGTTTAGGTAATTGATGAATACGAGATTGAGCAGAAGGCACCTGTTGTAGCGCGATAAGTGATAACATTTCATGATTGACAATAATCAACACCAGGTAAATGCGACATGTAAGTCATATCGACATTGTTTGATGATCAAATTTAAGAACATAGTTTTTTACTTCGTGTTTAGTTTTTAAATGACCCTGCGATAAATCCCACACCATCTCCCGTTCGTCCCGCAGTGTATTTTATTGCAATTAAATGGTAATGATAAATCCTCTTTATAAGGAATATTTGATGACGAATGTTATATGTTTTCCATGTTGTATTAATAAATTTAATTGCAAAAACTTCGAGGCCTGAAGGTTGATAGCGTTCTTTACTTGCAAAGCTTTTTGGTGTATTTCCTGGTCAGCTTCGATGCCATGTTTTACTATTTAATTGCAAATATATTCGATCTACTTCATGGAAGGTTTCAATGTTTGAACTAATTATTTACTGGCCGATTACTCAGATCGATTTCATGGAAAGTTTCGATGTTTGATTTCGTTTTTTAGTTATCTAGCAGAGTGCTTTCATTTACTTCATTGAAGCTTTGATGTATGCTTTATTTATTTAATTGCAAAGTGCTAAGATATTCTTCATGGAAATTGCCGATGTTTTATTGGCTATTGACATGGAAAGTGCTAAGATCTACTTCATGGTAAGCTTGAATGTTTGATTTAGTCATTTATACTTGCAGAGCACTTTTATCTACTTCTTCAAATGATTCGATGTTTGATTAAATTATATCCTTTGTAAGTGCTTATTACTACTTCAATCAAAGCTTTGATGCGGTTTTAAGTATTCATTTTGCAAGTTAATAACTAAATAAAACATCGATTACCATTAGGAAGATGACCAAAGAACTTTGAAAGTTCTTCGATCAACTGTTTAATGGAAATATTCTATGTTTCATTTAGTTATTCACTTACTTTCAAAACCGTTCGATCACCTTCATAGAAAACTTCAAAATGCTATCAAATGGTGATATGTGCATAATGTTTATTAATTATATCAAGAGTTGGCATCTCTTTGTTCACATTTCTATCTAAACGTATTTGAAAAACGCAGAGCCTAAAGCACTATACAAGATACTCCTTTAAAAAGGTATTCTGGTCCAAAGTAAGTAATCTGATTCGATTTTGATATGTTTCATTTTTCTAGGGAAAAAATCTGTTTGACTTTTCAAACGCTGTAGCCCCAAACCAGCCAGCTTACCTCATAAACATCATCTGACCAGGATACTTACGTGCATGTCGTAATATCTCATCAAGAGCGGTCACAATTGCCAAGAATTGGTTACTTTTTTTTCTTTTCCATTTCTCTGCCTGCTAGGCCATCCATGCCATGCCGGGTAACTCTTCGCCCGCAATCACCTCCGCTGACTTACCACTGCATTTTTCTTACTCGAGACAGTAACGAGTAACAACGTACGTGTCACTTGGACTTCGCGCCAGTTCGACGGTTTCCTCAACTAGGGTATATTCCCGTCCATGTTATACTTTTATTCATTATCTGGTCTTTCGGACTTACTGTGACAAGTTCTGTCACAAGTCAATGCGGGGTATTAGTTACTTATACTGGCACTTCAAGCATCACAGACAGTTTTTCTCGGCCTCTCTGTAGGTGGGAGACACTGAAAAGCATCTCAGAAATTTCCAGCCTAGACCGGGATTTAAACCCCGGACCTCTGAATTAGTAGATCTGGGTCTTACCCCTCGACTACCACACCACCACGATTGGTTACTTGCAAAGTAAAAAAGTTCATTATAGAGAATATTGTGTATAAGTATCTTATTAAATGTAAGCATCACTTGCAACGGTATCTAAACCCTTAACTCAACAAGCATTTTGAAGATCTACTAACCAGGACAAAATCTGATGAACTGGTTGAATATCTAGGCAAAATGAAAAGAAATCGTGTTGTTTAGTTTTGAAAAAAATATAAGAAATGGTGCCTTTGCTTTCAAACTCACGAGTTCTTTTAGCCTTTTACCCCATAAAACAATTTTTACACAATTTCGATACATGGCCTTTATAAACAAGTAGAAAATAGAGTGTTTGCTAATAATGAGTTAATACTCCATCTTCTTCATTTATTTTGGAACCATTTAAGATTCGTTAAGATCGTTTTTTATTGGATAATCATCCTTTTCTTTAGACGCTTTAATTAGGGATGAGTCCAAAACACGTACCAGGTTAAGACAAACAATTGAAGTTAAAGACATCTTACCATCCGGCCGAATATTTTTCACAATAATTATAAATGCTTTCCAGTGCAGAGCATCTAGCATAATATATTGGTGAAAAAATGTTTATTTGTACAGTGGGGTTCCAATAAGATTTAAAGACCAATAAAACTATGGAGCAATGTAAAGAAGGAAAGGTGTGTTCATCAATCAATTCTTAACACCTATGAAAATAAAGGTTATCAAATGGTGAAGACGCTGCTTAAATGTTCACTATCTTCTGCACTCTACTGGCGACTTTGTGATGACCTTTGCAATCAGTTTGGATCTAGATGAGAAGCCGATTAATGTGAAATCTTTCTCAAACCTATTGACGTTCCAATTATATTTTCATGACATCTGATAGAAGAAATGTAATTTGAAAACTTGCTCACAGCAATTTCTGCAGACGAAAAAGTCCTTAGATCGCTAAAGGTTACGAACTTTACTCATTTGTAAAGTGTAGATAAGAGTGATGAGATGATACTCGGTTTTAATCGAAATACAAAATGTTTGCAAAGGGTATCAGCACGGTGCAGAAAAGAAGATGTGTATGTCCCAACACATGAAGAGGGGTGCATATATATTTGCCTTTGTCCGATCGTCCGTCCCTCCGTCCCTCCGTCCTTACGTCTGTCTGTACGTCCGAGCACATTATTACTAAAAAACTTTAAATTGGTCTATGGGAACATTTATGCGTATAACCCTTACTGTTCTAAATTAAACACATACATGCACAAGTCTCATTTGTTTTAGATGTAGCCACTAAAAACTGCGGGCAATAGTCATGTTTAACTGTAAATTATCACACGTCAGGTGGGGTATATAATCCGTACATGTACAATGGTACAATATGACTTCAACAATTATCTAAGAACTTTTCCCGAGGTTATCAAACTAAACAACGGACGCATGGCTCAAAACTCAGAATGCAAATATATGCACTATTTCTACAAATTAAGCCATTTTAGTATTATACATATATATTTATGTAAGCAATTCAAATCTGGGAAGTCATTTAAATCAATTGAGGTATTTATTGTATGATTTAAAGACTGAGGTTTGAGCTGAAAGTTCATTTTCAAGCTTATAACTTCGTGGCCAGGAGTTTTTCAGAACGAAACAATTGTAGTCTTTAACCCTTTCACTGCTTACTCCGGACCGTAGTGTAATATGCAAATAGCTTAGATCCGGATGAGACGCCAAGTAAGTTTGCAAAGGAAGCAGACGGAATGATGCGCATAAGCAGAATTACTTCAACCAGTAAGGGGTTTAAACTCTTACAGTGCTGATGTCGCCAGATGACCCCATTGCAAATTGAGATCGGACACGTTTGGAACCTCATTTTTTGTATCAAAATATTGTTGAAATTATAGAGGTTAAATACAAATATAATTTGTATGACTTTACCGAGTGCCCAGTTAATGTGCGTATGTAAAATGCTCAATCTTTATTTCTTCACCAAACCCTCTGTAGTAACTACTCGTTAGAGTCGTAATGAACAGGCCATTCTAACGCGGAGTCACTCCCTAGGGTTTAATGAAGAAATATAGATTGTTTTGTCAAATATGTATCATTAACGAATGCTTATCTAGACCCATGTTTACCTACATGTTTCGTTAAAATATTCTATCTTAAAACCTTGTTGCAGCCGACAACTGAAACAGTTAAGTTATTGTTTGTTTTCAACATATAGCATGCATATCTTTATTAGTGTCTTCGTCTTAATTGTAATTGCCCTCTGCATGCTTCGACAACTACATGTGTATGACAAGGGACAATTCAGCAGCAAAACTGTGTTCCGTTTGTTGACCCTTAACTCTATATGCCATTTTTAGACTAATTCACAGATATATTCTGTGTTGAATAGGAAACTATCTAGTGAAATAGAAAACACCATTTTTGAGTAAATTGGAATGTTTTGTTGTAAACGGAATATTTGCTTATTATGAGCAAATTATCTATTTACCACAGCGTTTGCAATAGGCATCAAGGCTTATTGAAAGAGGTAAGATTCAATATTTGACATGGCTTATTTTGCCGTTGCTTCTTGCATTCTTGAGTTTTACGAATTCCACTGCTGTTATTTGTGATTTATCACCAGTCAGGAGTTAACATTGGTTCATTACTCAGTACAATGGATGAGGTGCAAATTGGAATCAAGTTCTAGTTTCATATTTGAAACACGAATGTGTGCAAACATATAAATCACAATCGAAGCTCCCAAGAGAAAGTAGGAAATTTCAATACGTCCTACATAGTGTTGGCGGGCAAATTGCACGTTTAGTTAACCCTTAGCAAATGCAGCATACTAACGTCTACAAATTGTGTTGTCTGTGGTAATTATCACGTTTACTCATTAAGCCAAATATCTCGATAAACAAAATCAGCGTGTGCCAGCATAGTTTTTACACAGAAGCGTCTTTTAGAGCCACTGTAATTGATGGCTATTGAGAACATTGTAGGAAATGAAGCATTTGCTCGTAACGACGATTTAATAGATAATTCATATATAGTTAAATATTATTATGCCTAGATTTTCAACATTGTTTTTTCTGTTTATCTATTTCCTTCGAATATGTTCAGCTTTTCCAAATTACCATACTCAGAGAAGAGTTCCTAAATGCCTATTCAGTGTTTTTCACCATTTATCTTTTGTTTTTGTTTAGCAAGCACGAGTCTTTTATATTAACATTGATGAAATATTGACCTCTACATGCAAAGTAGTGTACGTTTGCTTTTATTCTAAGGATATGTAGCCTTACAATTATATATCAACTCTTTCACCGCCGTAGTCGCCTAAATGCGCCGTTGAAAATAGTGCAGTCCCAGATCTGACGC
>JAULCE010245631.1:0-11041 GCA_032359355.1 Macoma nasuta | reverse complement strand
GTATTAAGCAACCACCTGTCCTGAAATTAAAAAATAAGTCACTTTTTGGGTGACCGCTATAGACAGGTTTTACTGTACTTACCATTTTTGCATTACGATGTTTACCTGGGTTTGGAAGAATCTATTGTTTCGTGGAGTCGAGTGTGCATCTGTTGTCTATTTACATTTTATTGATTGACCGTCAATCTGAAAACCTATTGTCTTAACGTATTGATGTTTGTCATAACAAAAGCAAAATTAAGGTAAGCAAGCAATTAGCATTGTATAAACATGACACTTATTTGCGTTGGTCACATGCATAATTCATTACCAAAAGATAGAAGTCATGCATATTTTATGCGCGCCAGATTTGTATATATTTTATTTGTTTTTCGCGTCCTGTTGCGTATGCAGTCTGCATTTACCTTTATACTAACGGTCAAAACTCTCAAAAACCGCATGATGCGCTTTTTAAAGCTTATGAAGGATTCGCAAATATTTCAGATGCAGGTCAGGCACCGAGTAAATTTCTGACACATTACTTCAGGTAGCGATTGCAGTGTTACAATACAAGCTAAAGGTAAGCTACGGTGTAGTGAAATTCGTAAAACGCGTGTGCTAAATGTTGCTATTAGTGCTGCTACAGTTATGAAACTTATTAATTACCCCGTTCACCGCCGTAGTCGCCTAAATGCGCCGTTGAAAATAGTGCAGTCCATGATCCGACGCCGCCTTATAACAAGCAACAAATTTCGGTTCCGTGTTAACAATTTCAGAATATACAAAACTACTTTATCGTCTTTGTGATTTATTACGCTAAAATATTGCATCTGAAACTAGTCACGACCGCCATTTTTTAAATTGGCGCCGAAAGGGTTAAATTGACGGTTCTGGTATTGTTCCGATAAGCAGCCGGCTCAGTTGCAATTAAATGTGATGGACGAACCGGTTTAAAATTCGAAAACTGATACAGTACAGTACAGAAACTAAATAAGTTGAGACTAGAATCGGAACCGCACCGGAACCGAATTTTAAGTACTCATTTTATTACGGGATTTTTAGTTTTTTTTATAAATGACATAACTTGGTGGTATACTCAAATTATAAGAATGTATTGCTTAAGAACTAAATATATTTACAAACAGTATGAATTCAGGTCAGATGCAGTGTTGTTTTTTAACGTTTGATCTCACTTCTCACAACAAAATCACGTTTATATATTTTCAAGTGGGTTTAAATCTTATCAAGTTCATTTCACCTTAACAAATATAATAGTATTGATGATTGGTAATCAGGTGTGGTACGGTAATTAATCGTTACCTACAGTACGGCTACTAATTAAATTAAAAGCGGAATGTTCCCATCCTTTGGTCGTTTTTCTTTTGACTGCCTGTCTTCGGCAATCGCCGATTTCACCTTACCACTGAGTAACATTTTTGATATAATATTTGGTGACGTATTGGCTAGGTATTATACAGCACTGAAACATGTTAAATTGACGGGTTTTGCGGTTTTGCTCCGGTTTGGTTCCGACGATTCCTCTACGGTACTGTTGAAACGATTTACTTGAAACGGTTACGCTTCAAACCTCTTTAATTCTCCAAAGGTTTTCGCTCCACTCATAACGATTTGATTGGTTGTCTGCAAACCGCTCCAAACAGTTCTTAAATCCGATTGGTCGAACAAATTTGCAATAGCGTACTCACATGTAACCGGTTTTACACCATTGAAATCGATCCAATCATAGCGATGCAAACGATATCGGTTAAGGCGATTAGATTTAGATCCAATGTATTTTGTTTCGGTTCGCTCCCGGTTAGGTTCATGTCATGTTCTTTAATTTAGTTTGTTTTAGTGCTGTATATCTAGCTCTAGTTCTTGATGTTCTCATCAACTTCAAACGTCTCTTTTGCACTCACGAGTCTATCTAACTGTTCTTGTTCTGCTTCTATTTAACCATCCAGCACCAAAAGCTTATCGGTCAGAAACTATCGCACAGATTCCACCATTTCCTTTTCTTCAAAAAATAGTCGCGTTCGTCTGTTAGACCTACTGTAGAAATTTTGTTGGACACGGGGAAATTTGATACTAACCTGTTACTATTTTATAGTAACAAAACAAATAATTGTATAAAAAGCCGTGATGTTCGATGAACATCAAATTATAAGTTGCAACGTCATGTTTTGTACCTGAGAGGTTTGAGTCGTTTTGAATGCCATATTGAACCAGCAGAGCAAATCGGAATACTGGCTCAAATTTGGTGGAAATACCAACGATCAATCAATATAAAATGTACACTTGAACGATCATGTATTCTTAGTTTAATCTTGTAACAGTGTTGTTACAGTCAGAGAAACGCTACTCTTTACCATCTTACGCTAAGATGATGAACACCATCAATCCGCTCAATCTATTAGCTATGAATCAGATTAGACGCCGAGTTATTTGGGTTCTGATCTGGCTCCAAACTGTTTGACACTTATAGTAAAAGCATCTTTAAGATGGCCAGAAAGTTATCAGTTTTCGATTATTATTTGCATTTTGTTTTAGTTATATTAGTGTTGAAATAGTAAATGATAGCGTTTATACATCTGAAGTCTAAATAAAAATAAGATCTGCCAAACAGACCGGTTTTAGAAATCAGTGTCTCTATTTGTTTCCATAAACTATGGAATTACATATTGTCATGTGCATCTTTAGTTATCATTTCTGGTTGCAGGATTAATCCATATATGTTTGTCACGTATGCTATGTTTGCTTGGTGTTATCTACAAAGCAGGAAGTTTTCTGTTCCTGGTTCTCTGGAGCACGCCAAATCTGATGGAAGAAATATTTTCAGAAAAAGCCAACTTCAGAGCCATGAAACTTGATCAAGCATCAACACAAACAGTCGGCACTCCAACCTTAAATGAACAGACGATTGGTCCCGCCTGTGAAATGAAGAAATATTAAATCGTGAGACTCAAGAGTGTGATAACATCGTTGGGAATACAAATCTCTACACCATTCCAGGCACCAACTTTCCATTATCGGGGGTCAACAGAAAACTGTAAATTTTAGTTCAAAACAAGAACGTTGGTGCGATGTTGCAAATGTAAGCAGTAGCTGTAGAGAGGTAAGAGCAGCTTATCTTTATGGAAAACAAAATATCGGTATGAAGGAAAGATCTTTCCTACATGCATTTACTTTAAAGCTGCTCGCCAATGCTAACCAGGCACATCGTCTTCTACGCTTTATCTATCGAAGGCACAATATTTACTGCAAACATGTCGACAAGAAATCATCTGATGTTATCTATGAACAGTTTGTAAACATTTCCAAATGTCTGGACAACATCGTGGTGGTAGAGGACCGTGTCAGCGTGGCCTACTCCACAATACGGCAGGAAGAAGCGGAGTTCCGCTGTGTCGACGCCATGTTGAAGTCCAGTGTCAAGTGACGATATTACATAAATCTCACTGGACAGGAGTTCATGTTGAAAGTAAACGCAGAGATTGTGAAAATTCTGGTACTGTTGAACGGAAGAAATGATATAGAAAGTTACCCTATGTTAAGTGATAAACATAGATACAAGCAGAAAACCGTTGTAGTCGGTAACCGTACACATATAACTAAGCAAAAGAAAGCGTCGTTTCGCCAGAACATCCCAATTCGAAAAGGAAGTACATATGGACTTTTCAGTAGAAAGTTTTTAGAGTTTATGAAGAACGATACTATTGCAAACGAATTTATAAAATGGTTGGAAGACACTTATGCGCCCGAAGAAATGATATGGGCAACACTGAATGCTTTCAATCATTCTCCGGGTGGCTACAAACGACTTGTTACCCAGAAAAAAACCCGTTCTTGTCGAGGGCGGTCATCTGGTCGCTAGACAAACAGTTTAACTGCAAAGGGAAAAACGTTCGTTGGGTGTATTTACGGTACGGGTGACCTCCCTTGGTTGTTGGAACATCGGAATATCGTAGCTAATAAATTTTACGAGGACTACCAGCCTTTGGCTCTGAACTGACTTGAGAGAATCATGTATCAGAGATTAGATTCTAAAAATGGTATAGGACATGATTTTGATATAAAACGATATGCGGACGTAAGTGGATGGTCAGACTAATAGCGCTTTTGTGACAACTCTTTTTACAGATATCATGGCTACGTAATAATGTATGTATCTAACAAATTTAAAGCCTAATGTCTCAATCAAATCCTTGAAAATACGCCTTTAATGAATAGCCACAATAAAGGGTTTTGTCGAGACATTTTGAAAGAAAATTACTGACGGATACTGTATATGTTGATATTCGCTTGTGTATCCAGATTTTCTAGAGTTCGTAAAGAACAATTTTGTTGCCAGAATATTTATAAAAGGGTTGGAGGACACTCATCTACTAGAATATCTTCCTTGGTTGTTAGAACAACGGAATGTGGTAGCGAATATTACCAGCCTTTGGCTCTGAACTGCATACTATAACCCCACATATTTCCGTAGAGTATCAGTACCAAACTCAATAAGTAATAATAGCACTGATACGGACATAATTATTTTGGTTGCCTACTCTAAATGTATTCATAAATATCGGGGTGACTTCATACACGGCGATTACCTATCCTGAATTATGTGTTAACCTTTTTACCGCCAAATTTGAAATTGTCGGTTGTATCTTGTTTTGAAGTTTTAAACGAAATAAATAACAGAACAAATTAAGTAAAATTTGGTTATACCAAAACCCTAATTATTGGACTAAATTTGTTGCAAAATAATAAAGTCTCTGATCATGCGCCGACTTCTAAGACGGTGCCTGATCTGATATCGCACTAATTGCAATGATGATTTCAGATGATTTCAGTCGCATATGGCGATGCGAGGGTTTGACATATTTAACGAGATCCTCCCGCTGTAGAAAATGATCATACTTCATCACAAAAAACACGATGGAGGTATATGAATGTAATTTATTTTTAAAATTAACTTAACCCCTTCATTGCTTACCCCGAACCATAGTCACTATTACTGTCATATATTAGATGTACTTACTAGAATACACTATATCACAAAATTAAGTCAATTGCAGAATACATAAGACAGTGCTAAATATGCTTAAGATAGTGTAGACCAATGCAACTAAACAAATTGGCAGCGCAAAGGTGGTCAACCCACTCCCATACCCGCGTCCACGCGTAAACTTGTATGTTTTTTAAAAAGTGGCCAAAAATATAGGGTCCTGTGAAAACCCTGATGGTGTCATTTGCAAACAGCTTAGGATTGGATGAGACGCCGAGTAACTCGGCGTCCTATCTGGATCCAACTGTTTGAATCTCGTTCAATGTTTTTTGGCAAAGATTAAGTTAATCTGTAAAGTTTGAAAACGAAGCAGACGAAATATAACACATGCGCGTTGCCTCCGACAGTGAAGGGGTTAAGATAACTTCCGTCAATTTTCCTTCTTCATCTTTGTTTAATTATGTCTACCGTTTCTCCGTCAAGTCACGATTCCCTTAAATGCATTTTCTTATAGCGTCTTTTTCGAATCCCGATAGTTCCTCTGTTGAAGCAGGAAACATAAATTTAAGCGTAATTTGCACATCCTTGTTCATTATTATGATATATTATTTGCGTAATGTCACGCACAAATGCTTTATGTAGATGTTTGCCATTTTATGTAGGAGTCACACAACATAGTTGTTATAAAATGATTCCAGTACAATTCGAAAATTGCATTTTTCAGTTGCAGAGATTTTCATATTTTTTCATCAGATTCTTTCCATGTCGATTAGTGTGAAATAGCTTGTGTAGGAAATAGTTAAGGCAAGTCAAAACGTTATGGTTGTAACACACGCGATACTGTAACAGGTTCGATAACAGGACTAAGCTGTATTAATACATTTAACCCCTTCAATGCCTAAACCAGAACCATAGTGTCATATGCAAACAGCTTAGATCCGGATGAGACGCCGAGTAACTCGGTGTCTCATCCGGATCCAAGCTGCTAGAAACTCGGTCAATAAGTTTGCCCAAAACTAAGTTAATCTGTAAGGTTTGTAAATGAAGCAGACAAAATCTTGCGTGTTCGCAGAATTGTTTCCGGTAGTGAAGGGATTAACTCGTCATTGACGGTGCACTTGTACAACTGTACTTTTAAGAAGTTTTAACAAAACACGGTTTGTATTCGTTACAGGATACACCTACATGGATATGTTAATGACTACACCAATAAATGATGAGCAATTCAGCATATCAAGTTCATTTCGATAGATCTATTACCGCAGTATTTTGATATGACGACATGTCATGTCAAAATAAAAACTAGTACAGATGTGGCCTGCTACACATATCTCATTTTCCGTTATCTCGAGCGAGAAAAACGAATTACACATGAGCTTGAGTCATAATCATTAGGAAGTCTGATATTGATAAAAAAAAATGATTTGAGATATTAATTAGATCATTCATTATCATTCTGCTGTAAATCTCGAATGTTGAAATAGTAGCTTCATTGCTTTAACATTTTAGTTTCTCTTACAATGATTTTTTTAAATGTATATCAGTGTACAACTTGAATCTGGTTCACACGCTGAGTTACCCGCAGTCTAACTCGAATAAAAGATGTTTGAAAATATTACCTAGGACGCGATTACATGTAGCACTAACAGTGTCAACCCTTTCGGTGCCATATTTAAATGTGTCTGCTGTGACTAGTTTCAGATAAATTATTTTAACGAATTAAATAACAGAGACAATTAATTACACTTTAGTTGTTCCGAAACTGTTTACACGGGACTACCACTGGTTGCAAAAAGTGAAGTTCCAGATCAGACGCCGCCCTTTAAGGTGGCGTCTGATCTGGGACTGCACTATTTGCAATGGCGCATTTATGCGACTCCGACGGTGAAAGAGTTAAAATGAAATCGTCGACAGGTGAGGTTTTGATTACTTTTCAGATGTAACTTCAATATGGAAAATTTCGTGAACGACAAACAATTACAACTTGTCGGTGTGAACTTCTTTACGCCCACCCACGAAGCTTACAGGGACTACATGACCTTGACCGTCTTTAACAACACCAACAGTTCAGCCGAGCCTTGCTGTCATGGTGATCCGGAAAGTGCCGGAGAATGCCGAACAGAGACGATGATAATGACGACGCTAGAAACGTCCATAGCTAGCTCAATACATTCTTGTGTCATTTACATTTTCGTCATTTTGGCATCATCGATTGTTTGATCATCTCATACCGTTACAGATCTAAAACTTAACTAATTGACGAAGCGCCCGAAGTCACGCCCACTAAAACCAAGGGAGAAAAATATTATCATCTCCGACAAAGCAGACGGACCTGAGGACACTATTGCGTATGTATGCGATAATCTGGGGAACATTCTCCAGCAGCCCGCTTCACCATTTTTAAATAAACATCGCAAATTACATTTTTACAATACAACGCTCATCTACGCCAGATGTCGGAGAAAATGGCGAACGACTCGTCCGCCATTTTCCCCGACATCCGACGTAGATAAGAGTTGTATCGACGTCATCACAGGAATGACGCAAATGATCGTCGTTATCTGATTGGTCAATCGTATTTGTCGGCGATACGTTACTTGGAGGCCTTACCGGTTTCCCTTCGATCGTCGACTTTCAAGTAGACCATCATGCTTTGCGGCATAGTGACTTCCGGTTTACTTTCGCGGTATGTCAACAACAGTTTCTTCACCAAACTTTGTGAAGTGACCACTCATTAGAATCGTCTTTTCAAGACAATACAAATAAGTGGTCACTTCACATGGTTTAGTGATGTTGTAAGAATATTAGCATTTTAAATAGTCATGTTATCTGGAGTCCTGAAACCGGAATTCACCATAGCTGCAATGCATTATTGTCTACTGAAATAAGGCATATTTGCGGTCGATTCGATTGCTGTGAAATATGATTCACGAGACCCGTCTACTCAATAGACGTTTGGCATCAGATGACATTTTAAATTATTATAGAACATTGAGCAATTGCTCATAATGAGCGAAATCGGTAAAAACAGTTGATAAATGTCTGTACTGTATGCTGTTTTTTATTTTAAGTTATTTTTCTGTATAACGTTTGCTAGCAATATTGTTTGTAATATACATAATTATTTAAAAACGGAAGTGCAGGCATAGCTGGACATTTACTGATCGCATAGTCGGATTCAAAGGGGCGTTTATTAGGTATAACGGGTAACAGTGCTTAAACTTATCAAAGTGACGATGTTACCGGTTTTAATCCGGTTCGATAGCGGTTTAACATATAGCGTACAAACCGGTTCAAAATTCCAAGAAACCACACGATGCGCTTTTTAAAGCGCATCATGTGGATTCTGAGATTTTGAACCGGTGTGTACGTCGATATCCCTGGTCATGTCGACTCGATTCGCCTTTGAGTCGGTTCCGGTTCGGTTCCAATTTCGCTTTCTATATGATTTGTGTCCCTACTGTAAACAGTTTAACTGTGGCGAGTTTTTATCAATTATAGTAAACGAGTTTAATAAATTACATATTGAATGACCACGAAAATGGCACGAATGTTATATTCTATTTATATAATAAATTCCAAAGCGACGATTAATAGCGCTAAATAAATAATGCGTCGCTATAAAGTGTGGTTATATTATATTCATAATGACGTCACGTACATTGTTACATCACTAGTTATATACCGAAAATTAGATCACTCTGTTATATCATGCTGGCGACGTCATTTATGATATAAAGAAATTTAAGTACAGTTTCTCTGCTTAGCAGATTGAAACTATACTTAAGTTCACCTAATATAGTAAGCATATTACTTAGGCGTTTTTATAAAAGTTAACAACGTATGCTTAACAAAGTAGATTGAAAATAAACTTGAGTATAAAACTTAAGTTTCTTTATGAATATGGACCCAGGGCTCATCAATTTGCATCGAAAAATACACCACAAGTCCCTATGACCATGACCTTGACTATTGAGCGCCGCCTTAAAATGCCAAGGCGTTTCCTTTCATGTCACATAACCCCACGGACGTGCCTTATAGCGCAGGGTGACCATAACTGGACCATGAAAAATCCGGTGCTTTTGGCAGATATTCACCTTCATGCGTGCTACGGAAGAAACTATGATGACGTTTGCAAAAGAGCTTGGATCCCAATGAGACGTCGTGTAACACGGCGTCTCATTGTGATCCATGCTGCTTAACATTTTAGCACAATGGTTATAGAGAATATTTTTAAAAACCGGAACAACCCGAAGTTCTCCGGAAAATCCGGAGAAATGGACGGACTGCCAGCGCCTCTGTAGCAGACGACATTTTAACATATTTTGGTATTTGTAGCACTTCCTCGTGATGAGCAGATGCTCAATTCCCCACAATATTTTCAATGAAATTCAAAAATGCCACTTTTCGTCACTAAAATTATCGAGCTTAGAATTCGCTCACCCTCAGATTTTCAACTTCAAATATCAACTCTATTTCTATTGCCACTGCACAAAGAAATAAACTTTAAGTAAAAAGTTCCTTATTTCCACTGGCAGTCAAAATTTGAGCGCAGTAGCAATAAAGTTGATTGAAAAATCCCAAGTTGAAATATTGAGATTGAGCAAGATCTCAGATTGAGCAGTTTAGTGAAATCCGTCTCATACCGGATTCGACATATTTCATGTATATTTCATATTTGACGCGTACAGTGATGGAACGATGGTCTTGTCCAACGAACGCCTTGTACAGAGAACAGTGATAATACGATATACGAACAGTTTGGAGCCAGGCCAGACGCCGAGCGATTTACCTGCACGCTTAAAGTGAACTTTTCCGACAATGTTGAACTTATACAGTCGAACCTCGTTAGCTTGAACTCAATGGGACTCTCGAAATTAGCTCGACTTAACCGAAGTTCGAGCTAAACGAACTTTCAAGATCTGGTGCATGTGATAATGTTTTGTTGATAGTGTTATGAAATACCTTATATAATGTGTTTAATAAAGCACATAAGTCAAAATAGCAAGCAGTCTTGCTCCAGATCAGACGCCGAGTAACTCTTGGAATTCAGTTTTGTCTCTCCGGAGCATTTTGTTTCAGTTCGAGCTAAACGGGAGTTCGAGCTAAGCGAGCTCGATCTATCAAAGTTCGACTGTACATGTAATATTTACGTACGAGTCGGGCTGAACAATCAGTCTAGTCGTTACGCTTGTAAAAAGCAAGATATGTAAATAAGTTTATGAAAGTAAGTAGACCGTATAAAAATGCGTAAAACTTAGTTGACTGTGTTACGTTTATTTAATATATAGAGCTAGTGGTTGGCGAAAACCTCGTCGTTTTATAGTTTTCATCAATTGAGTGGCTAAAACGGAAACACACTAGGAGTCATCATGAATAGAATGCTTCTGATAGTTGTGGTAAACGCCGCCATGTTAACGGACTAGACACCGAGTAACTTGGCGTCTTATCTGGCTCCGTACTCTTTGTACAGGTTGACAGTGCTCAGTTGCTAGCGCGTTGGATGATCGAGAACAGTGTTTCTTACGCTGTACTACATATAGTATCATTATTAATGAGACATAATATTTCCGTTGTTTACGTTATATACGATTAACCCTATGCTCCATTCCCAAGTTTTAGACCCAGTCACAGTGAAACTATATGATGAATAGGAAGATTATCTATGGGAAGGAAAAGCACCACTTTCGAATGACTGTGGAAATGGAGCACAATTTTTTACAGCGATGTCAAAGGTTATCTTCTACAGAGGTACAGAGAAGTTTATAGGCGTATCCATGAAGTAAAAGGTTACCCCTTTCTTCCACACAAGCGCCTTTTAGCGCCTCTGTAACAATGCTTTCAAAGGTTATCTTCTACAGAGGTACAGAGAAGTTTATAGGAGTATCCATGAAGTCAAAGGTTACCCCTTTCCTCCAAACAAGCGCCTTTCAGCGCCTCTGTAACAATGATTTCAAAAGTCATCTTCTACAGAGGTACAGAGAAGTTTATAGGCGTATCCATGAAGTAAAAGGTTACCCCTTTCCTCCAAACAAGCGCCGTTTAGCGCCTCTGTAACAATGA
>JAULCE010245520.1:0-11041 GCA_032359355.1 Macoma nasuta | reverse complement strand
ACATTAGCTACGGATTCCCCGTACTTTTTTCTCAACCAATCGGAAGCCACGACGCATTTAGTAGACACCCACCTGAAAAAAATGGCATTGGTAAAACACGTCGGTTTGCAAAAATAACGCAGCGCCTGCGTGATTTTCTCACAATAAGAATGAAATTACGAAAACCGTAGCTGTCTAGACTGATTACAGATATTTTTCGTCACTATTTTAAACCAGTCTTGACTGTGTGATGTCATTTTTTTTATGACGTAAATTTAGTCAATATTTACGTCATATCCGTCATATCCGCGTTTTGTTTTGGAACAGTTTCTGTCAAACAGATCAACATACAACCGTCCTCTTGCTTCAAACAGAACCGGCAACTTATTAATTAATCAAGGTCAGTGAACTTGTGGAAAAGGTATAATTAAACAAATTGCCGATATGACTGCCTGGAATGCTATTGCTCGTAATTACGTCCGAATCAATGGAGATCTGTATAAAACTTTCAATGTACCAGCCGATGGTGATTGCTTTTTTCACTGTTTAAGTTTTTTCCTTCACAAGAACATTCATGAATCGCCAATGCTGCGCAATATAGTTACGGAAAATGCCATTGAACATTGGTCACAGTATGAATATTCTATAAAGCTATGCCACGGAGTAAAACTGACTAGAAAATCATATAAAACCGGTATGCTTGAAAAAAAATGGTGGGCTACATCATGTGAAGTAGAGGTTGCAGCCAAATTATTGGCACACAATATTTACATCTTCCTCATGGGTTCTAATGCAAACGGGGAAACCGTATATACCGAATCTCACTATCTGGTGCAAAATTCAGAAGCTTCTATTTATCTTCTACTGAAAAATGAGCATTATGTTCTCTTAGAAAAAGTGCAACAGTCTTCTAAAGGTGAAATTACTAATGGTGAAATTAAAACAAAAAACCAAAACACTGTTGATACTTCTTACAAACCAATTTTAGCTAAAGTTTCCACAGTTACATCTCATAATCAAATTAAGTCGTTGGTGAATTCAAAAGAAAAAATAGGTAGTAAAAAAGGCAACTACATGTTTTCTACCAAACAGTTTCCATTCAAGCCCAAGCCCGCTGTTACATCTGATCAAGACATAAACAGGGCATTAGAATCAAATGTCAATCTTACTTCAAATGTTAAAACATATAAAGCACACAAGCCCACTTGCGAAAACGTTACAAAAACAACAGTTGTTAAACGCAAATCTCTACAACAAAATGTTGTAGCAAAAAAACAAACAACATCTGTTACATCTGATCAAGACACACACAGGGCATTAGAATCAAATGTCAATGTTACTTTAAATGTTCAAACATATGAAGCACACAAGCCCACCTGCGATACCGTTACAAAAAAACCAGTTCTTAAACGCAAATCTCTACAACAAAATGTTGTAGCCAAAAAAAAATTAACATCTGTAAACACAACATGTTCACAACAAAATATCCAAACTATTAGCAATTCAAGCAATCAGTTTCCATTCACGCCATCGGATACAGCTGATAAAGAAACTCACCTGACATTACAATCAGAAGTCAATGCAAATTTTGAATCAAACAACCCCGCTTGCAAAACAGCGAAAAAAAATCCTGCCGTAAAATGTAAAGCTACACACCATAATTTTGAAACAATTGGAAAGTCAATGGCTGTTAACACAACATCTCAGCAACAAAACTTTGAAGTTAATGGAACATCTACAGCTAATAACACAAAATGTCCACAACAATGTTTCCAAACTATTGGCAAATCAGCAGCTGTTAACAACAACTCTAAACACCAAACAATTGCAAAATCATCAGCTGTTAAAAGAAAATCAACAATCCTTACAAATTGTAACAGTAAAAAAAGGAGAACTGAATCGGACAATAATCCAGAAATTGCCCAAAATATTGCTAGCACATACTCTGATGAACTATTTAATATCTGTAGAAAATTAGGAATGGCATTCGAGCATCCCAGGGAAGCTGAAAGTAAAAAAGATAAACAAAACAGACTACACAGAATTAACAGAAGAATAAAAAAACAGAAAGATAAAATTCATACAGATATATCTAGTATTCCTGACCCACCTCCAATGTCAAAAGATGAACAATTTAACAAAGCAATGGACTCAATAAGATCTTTTGAGTTAGAACAAATGTCATACCAAATCAATGAATGTGTTACGTGCAATGAGCGTAGAATTGAAATGAAAATTTCTAAAGACGGGGAGTGTAAGAGATGCATGACTGACAAGGAAAATATAAAAATGTTTTCAGAACTTAACAACATAGATCCAAAACCTCTGCCTCCAGACCTAAAAAATCTTACCACTGTTGAACAACAACTAATCTGTAGAATTTCACCATGTTTAAATGTATTTATGTTAAAGCACGGCGGCATTGCATCTAGTGGGCATTGTATAGCATTCCCACAGGATGTTAATGAACCTGCACAAATATTTCCGAGACTACCTTCAGAAATTAATTTAGTTAAAGTTCGTAAAGTAGGTAAAAACAATACAAGTAAAGAATTTCGCGTGAGACGCTATAAAATACAGCGTGCTCTTGAGTGGCTCAAGACTAATAATCCTGCTTATTCTGACATTTTTATTTCTCTTGAGAGACTTTCTCTATTACCTGTTGATGGGGAAATAGATTTAGCCACAGCAGAATACTCAGATAATGTTTCACATCAGAAAGATGTTGGTCCCGCGCCAGAACAAATACCTGATATTGCTGATGGTGAAACTCACTCCGCTGTCCTTCTACCGGATCCAGTTGTTAATTTAAAATCAAAAGTTACAGATATTGTCAAGGAGGTTGTTGGTGATGACCATGGTGATGTGACAATAAACAAAAGAAAAACTGTAACTATACCATGGCCAACACGTGGGAATTCTCCTTTATCGGAGTTTACCACTAGAAATTTTTTCACTCTTGCTTTTCCCTGCTTGTTTCCTTTCGGTAATGGCGAATTTCACATGAATCGCCCAAGATCTTGTGCTTCACTTTCTGACTGGGCAAATCACCTGTTATGGTACAAAGATGGCAGATTTGCCAGTCATCAATATTTTAAGTTTGTAGTTCACAACATGATCATGAGAAAGGCTGCCATTGAGAAAGGAAATTTTATTATAAAACAGCAGCTCGGTGAACAACATATAACTGTAGGCGAATTAAGGGATAAAATAAAAAATGGTGACAACTCGTTGGCCAATAAAATTATGTATTTCAGCAATTCCTTGCGCGGCACAAGCCAATACTGGGCCCAAAGGGGAAAAGAGCTGCGGGCACTTACTCAATATCAAATTAACACTTGCAAAGGGTTACCGTCTTTTTTCACAACCGGTAGTTGTGCTGAATACCACTTTAAACCTTTAAAAAAACTGCTCAAACAATATGTGAAACTCACAACAGGCGTAGATGTCAATTTAGACAATAATTCTGTTATGTTTGATGTTTTACAGCGTTGTACACATATCATCGCACATTACTTTGAATTAAGAACACAATCATATTTTACGAATGTTATGGGACCAGTCTTTGGAGTTAATGCCTACTGGTATAGACAGGAATTTGCTAAAAGTAGAGGCATGATTCACTGGCATGGTCTCTGCTGGAGGCATGATAGAGACCCACATAATTTGTTATATGAGGCCATATCAGCAGGGTTGTCTGATGATGACTGTGCCACCACGGTAGAACTGTGGGCAAAAAGACAGTTTGGACTCTCTGCAAATCATCCGGCTGGAAAAGATGAGTTCAATGAACCCAGGAAGGATTTATGGCCACCCCCTGAAGGCACTGCCTCACCTCCAAGTGATGAGCAGAATCCCCTAGTAAAACTGCTAATGGATGCAAGCCAGACACAGGAATCCTTACTTGAAGATTACCTGTTACTAACAAATCGATTCAACATTCACCGTTGCTCCGATTATTGCTTAAAACCGTTACACAAATCTTCAAACGTAAAGGTTTGTAGAATGGAATTTGGATCCAAAGAGACCCCTGGTAAAATTTTAAGGAATGCTCCAGCCTTGGTGAGAGACAAAAATGGCTCTCTTAGACTTGAACTGCCTAGAGATCATCCAAATTTAGTGCAGCATTCTCGGTACCACACTCAAGGCTGGAGAGCCAATGGAGATGTTTCAATTATTCTCTCCAAAAGTCACCCAGACAACCCTTCAGTTGATGAAATAATGGCCACTGAAAAATATATCACTGGTTATGCATGTAAAGGCAATCAGCCAACTGGAGCAATTGCTGATCTTTTCAATGATATGGTTAATTGTTCCGATACATCATCTGGTGCAAGTGCTCAGTCTTTATGTAATAAAGTTCTTATAAGTACTGTTAAAAGAGATATTTCATCTGTTGAAGCTTCATTTGAACTGTCTTCACTTCCGCTGTACAGATGCAGCCATTCTTTTAAATCGGTTAGTTTGACTGGTTCAAGGGTTATTGAAAGAGAGGGAAAAACAATATCAAGAAATACAGCGCTTGATTATTATTTAGCTCGTTCAGAAAAATGTAAAATGTCATTGTACGATTTTGTTTGTCAGGATGGGAAAGTACCAGTGTTTTCAGGGGGAGATTTAAATCCTTCATGGCCTTTAACAGAAGAATACTGCCGCAGCATGCTTCTACTGCATTTTCCAGACTGGAGAAGCTTTTCAGACATAAAACCTTCTGAAATTTCATGGAGTGAAAGAATGAGTCAGTTTTTATCATGTGAACAATGCCCTAATTTCGTTAAAGCTCAAATTGAAAGAGCAAAACAAAAACATGCACAAACCGATGATGATATTGATGACAATTTGCCCGCAGCATCTCAGCAGCCAGAATGGATTGATGCATTGAGGCCTCAGAATGATTTTGACGTTGTCACTGAGGACTTCAATTATGATGATGGAGGTGAAGACTATAACTGGCATGAAACTAGAACAGAATATCCAGAAAAATTTGGGGCTAGATGGTTAACTGATCTTACGGAACAAAGCGTTCCACAAGAAAACGATGATTTAGATATACCAGAAGTTGACGAAACTTCTTTAAATGAAGATCAACAGTTTGCCTACAATATCATTATGAATAAACTATTTGAAACTGATAAAAAAGAACAAGTTGAACCATTGAGAATGGTTGTATCAGGCACAGCTGGATCTGGTAAGTCCTACTTAATAAAATGCTTAATAAAAGCCATTCGTTTGCATTGTGGGACAAATAAGTCTGTGCAGGTTATTTGTCCCACAGGAAATAGTGCAAATCTTATATCCGGTTCAACTCTTCACAGTTTCCTAAAAATACCAACTACATTTAGGGGAAAAGAAATGTCCCAACCGACTGGATCTGTAGGTGAACAGTTGCAAAGAAATTGTGAAGGGTTAAAGGTCCTTCTGGTAGATGAAAGATCAATGATTGGTGCTGTCACTCTAGGATGGATGGAACATCACTGTAGTTATGGAGTAACTACAAATTCAAACTCTCAGCATTCTTGGGGTGGACTGCCTATTGTAGTTTTCCTTGGAGATGATGTACAACTTCCCCCTGTAAGGGATTCACCAGTATATGAATGTCAAAGTACACTTTCTGCTGCAATGCATGGAGTCCTTGTTTGGAAACAATTTGATGTTGTTGTCTGTTTGAAAACCATAGTAAGACAAAATTCTTCCCAGTCTGATTTCAGAAGCGTTTTGCTCTCACTGCGTGAATATAAGCTCTCAAGTTTACAGGCAAAATGGCTTCAGTCATTCCAATTTCTTGAACTTGAGAAACTTTATGGCCGACAGTTCATTAAAAATTTGACTGACAATGCTCTGTATGTCTTTCCAACACACCAAAGTGTTTGGGAACATAATAAGAGCAAAATATTGCAAGCAAATGCATCTTTTCCAATTGCTAAATTAACAGCTGTTTGCAAAGGACCTCATGCAAAAACAGTAAGCTCTGATAGTTCTGGAGGACTTCTCCAAACTATTTACCTGTGTACATCTGCAACGGTTATGCTCACAGTTAACCTCTGTGTGCGATTCGGCCTTTTTAATGGTGCAATCGGTAAAGTCTTTGACATTATATATCCTGAAAATATGAAGCCTCATCAATGCTTACCTCTGGTTGTCATGGTGGAATTTACTAATTACTCAGGACCACCATTCATAACTTCTCATCCAACAGTTATCCCCTTATTTCCTATTGAAAGGAAGGTCGACTGTCTTTGCCATATGTGCAAAAGAAAACAAGTACCACTTCGGTTAGGTTGGGCTCAAACCATTCACAAATGTCAGGGTATCACTGTTGGAGAAGGTGAAGTGAACAAATACATTGTCATCAATCCTGGAACTAGAAAATTTGAATCTCAAAACCCAGGAGCGCTCTTTGTAGCACTTTCACGGGCTAAACAATCTGGGTTCTTTAGAAAAAGGACCTGATTTTGCATGGCATCCATCCATTTTGGTAAATGAAGACAGACTGTGTCATGTCGTAAATACCAAGAGAGTGACAGCACGTTCCAGAGAAATTCAACGTCTAAATCAGCTTTCTGACTGCACAAAGAAAAGATTTGTTAATTTCAACAACCATAAGCTCCTCGGTTCTCATTTAAACACATTGCGTTCACTTGAAGAATAACCATTTCTCATCCGTAAAATGGTGTACCAAATCATGTTTCATAGGAATTATCAGCAACTCTTGAAAACGTGAAGAATAAAGCATTTTCTCAATACGAGCAAATGCTCTATTTCCCACAATGTTTCCAAATGTTTGCAACCGTTTTAGAACATGGCATTTTTTAATTTTACGGTATTACGTTCTTGAAAACGTGAGGAATAAAGCATTTCCTCAATATGAGCAAATGCTCTATTTCCCACAATGTTTTCAAATGTTTGCAACCATTTCAGAACATAGCATTTTTTAATTTTAGAGTGTTATGTTCTTGAAAACATGAGGATTAAAGCATTTCCTCTATATGAGCAAATGCTCTATTTTCCACAATGTTTCCAAATGTTAGCAACCATTTCCGAACATGGCATTTTTAAATTTTACGGTGTTATGTTCTTGAAAACGGGAGGAATAAAGCATTTCCTCAATATGAACAAATGCTTTATTTCCCACAATGTTTTCAAATGTTTGCAACCATTTCAGAACATGACAACGGTGTAACAACAAAGCAACTATCATGCCAGAGTCTTTGCCTCTAATCTGTCTGAAAAACTTGGTTCCATTTAAATGGGTAGGATATATTATTTAAAACAATAGACCCTGTTTATGTACTGTGTATTGGTGGGTGACATGATAGTCGCTAACTTGAATTAATTATTCTAATGCATCGGTTCTGTAACCAACGTTCTGCTTGGTCAACCGGTCAGGATTTGCAAAATACAAATGAACGATATACTGTCGCATCAAAATAACGTCACATGACATCACAATTTTTTATATTTTCCTTGTGTCAGTTAGAAATGGGTTGGCATTATAATAGGGATAACCAGGTCGTATTCGAGGATTTGCAGACGTATATCCATGGTTTATATGTCGCAAATAACCTTTTTACATGCTCTGCAAAAGAGTTGCATGTAACACTAAATTTGTGACTTTAAAATCTTCAAATGCGACGCGGTTATACCCTTAATCTAAATCCTTAAAGTTTAGATAAAACTACTAAATTACTAATTTTGTAGAAAGTCATGCATCATTACACAACCATAACTAACCAAAGACATTTACCACCACGCCTATTTATCTACATTTAACTCAGTACTTGTAATTGCTGAACATAAATTGAGACAACTGTTCTATATTCTTAGTCTACACCTTAACTCTTTGTTGAACATGGAGCATTTACTTATACTTCACTTCCCACACTGTTTCCAAAAGACAGTTAAAATTAGAGTTTTTCTTTTTTTCCAGATGATATTCCCATTCAACATATGCTTTCAATGTGAATAAGTTCTCGAATGATTAATATCGAACTTAACTTGAAATGTTTTGAAAACTTCATTGAAAATGGAGAATTTGATGATTTTGATCATTATAATTATAAGCAAATGCTACATTTCCCACAATGTTTTCAACTGTCATTTACCCGTCAATATATATTGTATGAGAAAAGGTTTGTTAAAGGCAAACATTTAAGTGCATGGCATTTATGGAATATTTACTGTGTTTAACTTCAACAACCATCATGACATCTCCTCCGATCAGTCTACACAACTTGTCATTTTAACGGGTGAATAATAAATCGTATTGACCTTGTTTTTGTGCTGGTGTGTGACATGACAGTCGCTAACCTGAATTAATTCATGAATTATAATTCATTAAATTCAAGTAATAAGTATTACAATAGTTCATATTGACAATTGGTGTTAACTGTGTGCGTAGTATAAGTGTGGGTGACATGACAGTCGCTAACCTTTCTTTCAACCAAGTTACAACACCAAATTTGTCATATCTTACCTGCATCACTGGACCATTAACATAAATCTATGTTTCAGGAAAATGGAAAAAGAAATTGTTGTTGTTGCTACAGACTCCAGAGGACGTGGTGTGTATAATTTTATAAAATCTAATTTTCTCTTCCTTAATTGTATTCTCAAAATTATCGTCATACCAGGTGCAAAAATTGAAACAATTCACCATGAAATAACAAAATATCTTTCTTCTTTGTACTTTACTGATTCCACAAATGTCAAAATTTTAATTTCATCAGGAATCTGTAATTTTACAGAAAAATTGTATCATTTAGGTGGATGTGAGATTGCATATAACAGATCTCCTTCCAAGTTAAATGATATACAATCTGTTTTTTCTACATTAAAACTTAATCTAAAGGAACAATTTACATGCAATATTTCTTTAACATTTACAACCATACCACCAGTTAGTATAAGTAAGTACAGAGATACTCAAATGTCAAACCATAAACTGTTTTACTCAATATTCTCTGATGAAGATATTTTGACCATGCAAAAAGAATTAGAATATGATTTGTCAACTTTTAACAGCTACATTTGTACTATTAACAAAAACAACAATGTTGGTACCCCTCGCTTAGACAGAGATATTCAAAAAACCGTTTCAAAACGAAGGGGATCAAACAATACAAGACTAGTTAAAATTAAGAAATACTATTATTCAGCTTTGGTTGATGGTGTTCATCCTTGTGACCAACTTAAACTTAAATGGTTTAATTTGCTTTGTAAATATCTTGATGTTTATACTTTCCTTGATGATTCCAGTGAGGATGAAGTATCTTGGGATTTTAAAAGGAATTAGCTGTTTTATATACTTCGATACTGTGTTGTTTTTTAGTCAGGTGGGTGACATGATAGTCGCTAACCTGTATTTGAAAAAGACATACCAAAGACATATGTTAATATTTTTTTCAATACTTCAACTGATGCCTTAATCTTTAGAGTTTATATAAACAAAAATCAAATTAAAATGTAATTTACTACTGTGCCTGTATAACATGTAACAGTTAACGATTAGTTAATTGAAAAAACTAATTAATGTGAAAAATACTTTAACTTATAATTCTAGTGGTAATGTTGAAACTTCAGATTTTATGATAATGACTACTTTGTATGTACTTTAACCCTCTGCTCCACAGTCAGGCTATTAAGTGCCTATGTAACTGGATGCTTATTGAAAACATTGCATAAAATGGATCATGTGCACATGATATGAGCAAATGCTCCATTTCTTACAATTTCTTCAATTCAATTAAAAAATGACATTATTATTTTGTATATCTCACAATATCAAAACTAAGTGGGATAAAGTATAGGCAGTCCGGTAAGCTTAGTTGGTTGAGCATTTGCCCTATAAGCAAAAAGTCCCGGGTTTGAGTCACGGACTGGCTGTATACATACTTTTCTTATCATGTGACATCTAGATTTTCATATTTATTCATTTCTGAAATTCTGCCTTAATCTTCAGAGTTTAAAAACAAATCCAATAACGATGTACTTCACGACTGTGCCTGTACATGTATAACATGTAACTGTTAACGATTAGTTAATTGAAAAAAACATATCAATGTGTAAAGATCTTTTAGCCTAATACTTTAACTTATAATTCTACTGATAAAGTAGAACCTTCAGATTTTATGATAATGACTACTTTGTATGTACTTTAACCCTCTGCTCCACAGTCAGGCCATAATGTGCCTATGTAACTGGGTGGTTATTGAAAACATTGCATAAAATGAATCATGTGCTCATAATATGAGCAACTGCTCCATTTCAAAAGGTTCCGGGGTTTGAGTCACGGACTGGCTGTATACCTTTCTCATCCTGTAACATCTAGATTTTCATTATTATCATCAGAATATTTCCTTGTTGGTTACTCTGAAACAGCCTGTGGAGGACAGGGTTAAGAATGTGTCTTATACTAGTAACATGTAAATTTGAAATATACAAATCAAATTGGTGTTTAAAATTCTTTAGTTAATCAGATTTAACATGACAAGTAATGTTTATTTATACTGTGTCTGCATATCAACAGGAGGGTGACATGATAGTCGCTAACCTGTATTTCAAATATAATCCATAAAAAAATGTCTGCATAACAGGCGGGTATCATGCTAGTCGCTAACCTGTATCTAAAATAAAGACACAAAAAAAAATAATAATAATAAAAATAAAAATAAAGGGCCATGATGTAGAGCGCCTCCTCGTGGTGTGGCCTGGATGTAGCTTGACATTGTTCAATGCAAGGATAAGATAATTTATCATTGCATGTCATGTCAGACTATAACAGAACGCTCTTCATTTTGTCAACAAATTATTTCATGTTCTACATTGAAAAATTATTTTTAGCAAGCTACACTTTCCAGGATGACAACAAGTGAGATACTGAGAGAGGATTTTAAAACGAAGGTACGTGCTTGTTTTGTTTGGGTGGGGGTAAACTGTTCTAGCTTAGAGCTCGCACTTGAGGCAATGCCTTAGTTCATAACCACATTTAATAGCGAGCTCTTAGCGAGCGTGCCCGAAGGGCACGCTCGCATAGCGAGCTTCACGGCAACATCCGTACATGTAT
>JAULCE010245519.1:2929-18455 GCA_032359355.1 Macoma nasuta | reverse complement strand
CAGCTTGGAGCTTGATCAGATGCCAAGTTACTCTGTGTCTGATCAAGCTCCAAGCTGTTTGCAATTAAAGGTTAGTACAATTATGGGTTTTTACTTTACAGTCTTCTGATATTGTTTTGGGCTGCTGAAATTCTTGTCTGCTTCATTTGTTTAATCTTGTTAGTTTCGATTCAAAGTTGGTCCACATATTATCTGAGTGTCAAACAGCTTGGATTAGGGTCAGATGCACAGATACTAGTTGTTTGACAATATAACTGTGGTCGTGATTAGCATAAGGGTTAAGAATTATTATGTACAGCAAAGTCCTTATCAAGCTTTATCCAAACCACTTTCTCCATAGCTCTTTGAGCGAAAAATTGTCACCTGCTCTAGCTATTGTCTGCTAAGCCTTTTACGTTCAACCTATTTATGCATTTTTGTTTTGAGAAATTATTACAAAAATGTTAAAAAGTTTGGATCCAGATAAGATGATGAGTTACTGCATGTATGATCTAAGATCTAGCCTGTCTGTAATTGTTTGAACACTCTAATAGATGTGGCCCATACAGTGCTAGGAAACAAATTATATACCATTTGGAAACAGTGAAGAGGTCTACACTGCTTGTCACCCTTATCTTGCCAATTGCGACCATACTTATATCATTAACACAATCAGACCTAGATCAGTTGTCAGTTAAATGCATGTCTGATCTGGATCCAAACAGTTTGACACTCATACAAAGCTTGGTGTTCACCAAATTTCAAGAAAATTGGACAATGTCGAAAAATCATGCAGACGAGGATATTTGGCCACATGATAGGGGTCAACATAGCTCAGATGTCAATATAAACTGGTCATATTACATAGATGGAGGAGCTCATTTTGATGGCTTGGCTCAAAACTATTGTAATTCTTCACAAATTTGAAGGAGTTACAACAGTCTTGCACCAAGCCATGGATTAGAAAATTCAGCACTGACTACTGCTACTCACAACTGTGACAATGATTGCAAACAGATTAAATCCAGATCAGATGCTGAGTACTCCGCATCATATTTAGTTCTAAGCCAGAAGGAGTTACAATAGTTTTGCACCCAGCCATCGATATCATACTACTTCAGCAGATGATATTTACTCCGAGAACAAAAGATAGAGACTGACCTTATTTACTCATCTTTATCTTATTCGTCAGACATGTATATGAATATCCTTTGAATAAGCTGTGAGTTTTGTTATCTTCTACAACGGATTGTCTGCAGAAATATTACAACTTCCCTTCTCATATAACTTATACACAATCAAGTACGATACAGTTCTGCATTTAACTAAATACAAGTAAATGCTGGAAATGAGATAACACATCCTTTGCAAACAGTTTAGACCCAGATCAGAGGGCTCCTTGAGGAGTCCTCTGATCAGGGGCTATACTGTTTGTCATATTTTAATATTTAAGGGAGAACACCCCAAGATGTCAATATAAACTAGACATATTTTAAAATTGGAATAGTCCATTTGAGAATTCAGCGTTAAAAAGGTTAAACCTATTGCCTTTGTTGACTCTTTCTTTCACATGCTATTATTAGACTAACCCACAAGTAGCATTTGATGAGTTAATGAAAATCTAGGTCACAGAGAAAGTGCCTTTTTATGATAACAGTCAAACCTGTATTAAGATTAAGCCGTCACTCAAAAACAAGGCATATGTGGTCTTTTAAGACAGGTGATGCAGAACAAAAGTAAGGTAAATAGCTTTCTGTAATACTTTCGTTCTGCATTAAGCAACCACCCGCCTCTAATATTTACTATGCTAACTTGTTTGATGGCTGCTCAAGACAGGTTTGACTGTATATTGAAATCATTTTAGGCAATGGAGCATCTGCTTGTTATGAGCAAATGCTCCATTTTCTAAAATGTTTTCAAAAGCCATCAGTTACAGGGGATTCTGTGGAGGAAATGGTAAAACCAGTATCAGGACATCCAAATTTATAGTTAGCTACTTATTAGAAAGAAAAGCAACTGCAAATAATTTAGTTCATAATGAAAAGCAAAATATTTCAACTGAGTAAGGTATGCATTATTTAAACCCTCTCATGGCTGGAAATCATGCTTCAGTGCTCAACCGATCTGCTGGAAGCTTCAGATTATACAGTAGATCTACATGTGTTTAGTAGCTCTGATGCCCCCTCAACCCGAGATGGAAATTCAGAATTCAATAAACACTACATGTCAGTGATTTGTCTTTAACCTCCTGTTGTCAAACATTTATATAGATCACACTGTATTAACCCTTAGCCTGCTGGTCGCGACTAAGGTGATTATTCAAACTGCTTGGATCCAGATCAGACGCCGAGTAACTCTGGCTCCAAGCTGTTTGACACTTGGACAATAGGTTCACTAAATATTAAGAAAATCGGACGATGTTTAAAAATGAAGCAGACGACACTTTCAGCACATGTTTGCAATAAGTCCGAACATTAGGGTTTAAGAAAAGCCTAGGTCAATTTAATTATTTATTTTATTTATTTTGTTAACATATTTGACCTAAAATCAGTTACAACTGACATTTTTAATTTGGCGGCAATGTGTACATGCTCTACTGGTCGAGGACTAACAGTTATGTCGGTAATACAGAGAAAATGCTCACGGTGGTATCGTATTTGGCTAGTTAGCTAGCATCTGTCACGTGACACTGTCCTAGAACAGATTGCTTCCCCACCTGTCAACATCGTGACGGGCGTTAAAACATTGCGATAAAAGCATCGCTTCATTAGACGCGAGAGCCGCTTGGTAAGTTAGATAGCATCTGTCACGTGACACCTTCCAAGGATAGACTGCTTCCTCATCTGTCAGCATCGTGACGGGAATAAAAGCGTTGCACTTAAAACATCACGTCATTAGGCGCGCAGTAAATAAATATATTCATCGACATTTTACCGTTTCCTGTTGCAGATTCCTTAAAAAGACATGGCCTAAATGCATACTTTGCAATAGATTTTGAACTTTGGTTTCCTTTAGAAATCTTTTGGGCATTTTTCAATATACATGATATTTTAACTCTTTCGATCCCGTAGTCGCCTAAATGTGCCTTTGCACACAATGCAGTTTTCGATTAGACGCTGCCTTGAAAAGCAGCTTCTGATAAGGGACTTCTGCTTCTGCAATAATTATCATTCTGTTTTTGAAATGAATATCATTCTCGGGATCTTAACCGACAATTTCGAATTTGACATCAGTTTACGGACATTTAACAATTTCTACTTGCATAATCCTTAAAATGATATTGCCTCAAAACATAATAAATTTTATAATGAACTTAGTCGCCTGAGAAACCAATCTTAAAACGTAATGGAGACAGGTTGTCGTCAAATGATATATGGCTTTCGAAGCTTTATCAACAAATGATAGAGGCTTCATTTCCTTAGATATTCGTGTTTTATTGAGGGAAAAACAAGAATATCAAATACGTTCATTTTCTCTATTGATTGTATTAACTTGTTTGATGAAACGATTGATGATCGCGAGCGGTTTGCAACATATGGTTTTTATCCAACCAGTTCAATAGATTCATTAATAAAGAGGCTGGTAGCATATATTTGTCCCATAGAATTCATTAAATTCAATATTGAAACCACAGTGTTTTAATATCCTCTATCTAGACATGCCATGTATAAGACATTACGTGCACATTATCGAGGCTGAAGTGATTAAAAAACTGATTTCAGGTCGACCATTATTGATTAACAATTCAAGATGTGATTCAGGGTATACATGTATATTGAGCACATTATTTCAAGACGACCAGATATGCTGACCATTAAGTAATTTCGAGCGCTGTTTCCGTAATGAACTGTTCTAGCATTATCGCTAAATCGACGCCGACAATCTAATAAACCTTATCCTGCCGCCAAACAAAATAGTCTGCTGAATTCTCGTCTGCTTGATCTTTTACATTTGCTCAATTCTCTTAAAGTATGGTGAAAATGTTGCCCGTGTGTCAAAGAGCTCGGATCCGGAAATGGCTCCGAGTTACTCGGTGTCTGGTGCGGATCCAAGCTTACGAGATCACCGTGATCGCGATTGACGTGATAAGGGTTTACATTACACCCCATCGTTCCAGACATTGATAGGGAACACCGGAAGCCCAAAACTGCGCTGTTGATTTAGTCTTATACAATTACAATAGACTCTCTTTATGTCGAAATGAGGGGAATTAGTTCGTATAACCTGCAGTTCGAATTACATTAGAACTGCAGGTAATTGGGACTGATATTAATAAAGGTCGGCTAAGTCTAATTAAAGTTTGTGTTACAGAATGAAGACCAAATTCAGTCGAACCTCGTTATCTCGAACTCGGTAAATTCGAATTTTGTTCTAATTGAAACTCAAATCAAAACCAAAAATATAGGTTTTTGCTTTGTGGATACGTGTCGAAGTCAGAGGAACCATGTTTATTAGTTGGAATGACACGAAGCTCGAATTTATTTCAAACTTCGGGGAATCTGATATCATAAAATAAGTCCCGCCGACTTGGACATATTGAGTTTCGACTGCAGTTCAAACTGTTATTGTTGGAATCCGAAAAGCAGCTTTCAAATTAGCCGTGCTTGCTTCCTTTTGATATGCTTCTTAGAGTATCTTGACACGTAAAGTAAACGATATGTTAGTGCTCCTTTTATAGAACGCTAAAGAAACCACTGCACCA
Source organism: Macoma nasuta (assembly GCA_032359355.1). Classification (NCBI taxonomy): domain Eukaryota; kingdom Metazoa; phylum Mollusca; class Bivalvia; order Cardiida; family Tellinidae; genus Macoma; species Macoma nasuta. The sequence continues at coordinate 13,774 of JAULCE010245519.1, read as the reverse complement.
AGTAAACACAGTGTTTACTATCAACTTAATGAAGGTTGTCTCGGTCATTTCTAATCAAAGCTCATGATACAAAATGCAGAAACACATACCGGCGAGACTCGTTATCTTGAACGTGGTTAAAGCGAATTAATGCCCTAGTTTGAAATAAGATATGAAACTTAAACAAGGTGTTCCTTTGTGTATATGTGTTAAAGATAGGGATGAAATGAAATAATAATTCGATTCATCCCAAGTTCGAATTTCATTCGAACCTATGTTAAAATCGAACTAATAAACATATTGGATTTATCGAAATTGTGGCGCAAACATAGATTAACATGTAACAAGTTGCGACTGTAGATGCTGCAAACCCAATGACATTACAGTCAAACCTCGTTGACTAGAATATGATTCCGTCGCATTTTTAGTCCGATTAGTCCCCGATCACTGATAACATATGCAATAAGTTGGAGCCAGATCAGGCACCGAGAGACTCATCTTCTGGTCCAACTATTTGGCACCGACAGTAAAACAATATTAACAAAGACCAGCCATTCTCATGTTTCATATTGTCTAACCATAGTGTCATATGCAACAGCTTAGACCCGGGTGAGACGCCGAGTAACTCGGCGTCTCAAACGGATTCAAACTGTTTGACATTCGGCCAATAATTTGCCAAATAAGAAGTCTGTGTAGTTTGAAAGTGTAGCAGACGAAATATTTCGTATGCGCAGGATTGCTTCCGGCAGTGAATGCTGATCCACAAGGACAACAATATAATGAAAATATAAAAAGCAATGCAAAAGAAAAATGTCATATTTAGATTGTTTTGAAATCATTGTAGTAAATGGAGCATTTGCTTTATTTCCAACATCATTTTTCAAAAAAACATCAGTTACAGAGGAGACAAAAAGCGAATTATGGAGGGAAGTGTCGAAAAAGAATGAATATCGTTATTCCATTGTACAAGCTTCATACACGCGGGCACTTCACTATTCTTCGTGCATAAAAACTGTATCGCACTTGTTCTTGAAATTTCTCATCTGGTGTGATGTTTAAACAACTGGAACAAAAACTTCAAAACTCAGATATGCAGAATAGGATACGAAGCATGAAGAAAACGGTGCATTGTCAATAGCTGATGTATTACCCTGTCTCGTTGAAAAAACTTTCTCTTTGTCAATGTTCCCCCAAGTGAAAATAAAAATGATATTTGGGATGTACAATATAACTTAGACTCTTGATTTCTTAAACTCGGTTAAGTCGAAATCGTGCTATTAAAAGAAATTGATATCTGGACCAGACACTTAGTTTTTGTTCTATACATGTAGTAACGTGTTGGTGTTGTTTTTTCATTATTTCGAATTAACTAGAAGTTCGAACTTTGGGTAATTCGAAATAATAGAAATAGTCCATACGATTTCGACATTATGAGAGTCTTTTCCGGATCTGTAATAAGCTACACTTTCATTCTGAATTTTACCGAAATTCGAGTGAAGCATTCATACCACAACCTGCATAATATGGGCCACGTCACGCAAAAAGGAACACTCGGACAGCCCCAAACCAGCCGCCACGTCAGTGACGTTGCGGCTGGTCATGGTATGCACTGTTTGAAATCTTAGAGGACATCCGATTCTACCGATAAATGAATACAAATGGTAAATATCGTGATAAGATGCTGGAATAATAGCGCTGAGTCAGTCATGTGTGTCCATTATCCTGTATGTTGCTCTTAATCTTACCGCGCCGCAAAATTTGTTGTCACACTGTCGTCTACGGTCATTCTGAATCCGTTTAACGCTTTAGAAACTATTGATCGAGTGTCAAAAACGTGTTTTCAGATCAGATGCCGAATAACTAGACGTCAGTTTTGGTTTACACTTTTCTCAATAGATGATGCATCTGTAGCAAATTATCTTTGAAAACATTTTGGAAAATGGACATTTGATCATTAAGACCAAATGCATTATGTATCACAATGAGTTTTCAACCTTTCACATTTAGCATTTTCCTTTTGTTTATTTTTTTTTCTTTTTCATCAGATGTTTAGCAAATGGATGGTTCTAAACTAGCATATGAAATAAAGGGTTGAGTGTTTACTTCAAATCAATCAGGCGTTCGTATTACCCGGTATTCGACTTACTGAGTGTGTTAAGTGCAATTGACGAACTACGTCCTAGAATTAACGAGATCTTCAGCTGATCAATTAAACCTATAAATCGATCAGATAAAATCATGCAATTTGTCAAATCATGTTTGAAAGGGTGATTTCACCCTTTCCTCCACAGAAGCACCTTTTGGTGCCCCTGTAATTGATGACTAATACATTGTAGGAAATGGAGCATTTTCTCGTACGAATTCAATAATATTAAAAAAAGACATGTTTCTTTTTTCTCGATTTTTACATTTTTCATTATTTTCTAAACATTGCTTGATGAGGAAAGGGCTACACTGGAATGATAGATGACTGTCGCTCGTTTTCAATTGAGCAGTCACTGTGCAAATTAAGAAGGACAATATCGGTATGTCTAAATTTACAAAGTCACAAAAAATGGAATACATTTGCTTTTTGTTTCGGTGGTTTATCACTACAGCTGTACAGAAATATGAGAATAACAGTTCTAGTTCTGTAAACATACTAGGGGAAACGTAACACCATCAATACGTATGTATAAAAACAGTTGAACCTCGACAACTAGAACTCGGTTACAGTGTAAGTCGATCTCATTCTTTTAAACGAAAAATACAAGAGGAACTTTTACCTTAACCCTTTCGCTGCCAAATTAGAATTGTCGACTTTGATAGACCTTGGATCAAGTATTTTAACGAAAACAATTACAAAAATATTAAATCAACTTCGTTTTTTTCCGAAGCACTTATATCCGGAATAAGTGGTTTTGCTAATTCTTATGCGACGTCTGATCTGGGACGTTACTTTTTTGAAATGTCGATTTGAGTCGCCTATATCGGTGAAAGGGTAAAACATAAACTTAAATAGGATAATATTTACTCTAAGGCTTTTGGATAGAAGCAATTGGGCAAATTATGATAACCCCTCAAACTGCTCAAACAGAACACTTTAACAATATCAATCCGAGATATACCCCTTATCGCGCCGATTGCAACCATATTGATTTCGTCAACCAGCTAAGACCCGGATCAGACGCCGTGTATTACGGCGTCTGATCCGGATCAGAGCTAGTTGACACCCGGAACAAAAAAAACTTATTTCAAGAGAATCGAACACAGTTAAAATGATGTAACGTTCCGCTTTCGGCGGAAGTGAAACGTTCAGTGAACGTATATGGTGATATGCAAATTGGTATTACCAGCTCCTATGGAGGTTCAGAGCTGCATATGTAAGACACAGACGACCCCTTCAGGGCCGAGCATAATTTATTCTGAATTGATTTGCTGCGTCTTTGGATGTACACGCTACAATATCAAGCAGCTTGGTAATCGATTCGCGGGAAGTTTGAGTTGCCAGGCAAAGCGTTTCATACGTTTGGAAGAAGATATCCGTCAAATTGCTAACATCTAGTGCAAATGCGTCTGACAGTACCAGACAACGAAAGTACGCGGTCTACTGTTAGACTTATTCACATTGAAAGCATCTGATGGAAAGGGTTAATGGGCTATCAAAGAGTAATGCCAATTTTAATAATTGATAGATCTGGTCTTGAAAAGATTGTGAAAAATTGAGCATTTGCTCGTTACGAGCAAATGCTCCATTTTCCACAATGTTGTCAATAGTAATCTGCTTCACAGGAGTCTTAAGGCGTATCTATGGAAAAAATGGTTATACACGATAAAACCCACTCTTCTGATAGAAGTAGTGAAGTTTACAAGTCAATGTGGATCTATTTTTAGTTGTTTGGTATGTTATTGGCCTCGTCCCCTATTTTCCCGTAGTCAGTCAGTAAGGCTTTGGTCACATCCGACCCACGTAGGCGTTGCGAGAAGTCTACGTATAGACTTTGGGTTGTCCGTGGCCCTTCGCACTACGCACGTAAAGTTAAGCTATCTGAACCGTGCACAGCCTTCAATTTCCTACGTTGAGGAAAGTTGGACGTGCACAGTTTTTCGTTTGCGATGATTTTTTGTTGCGGCTATCGCGTGGGTGGCACATTGGAGTACGTGTGAGATACTTGCGATTTTCCTTCGTTATTTGTTTCCAAAAAATAGTGTATAGCATATTCACTTGCTATGTCATAAATGTTGGCCTAGTAAAATTATTTGGATCCAGATCAGTCATTCAGCCATTTAAACTTGATCTGACTCTAAGACGTTTGCGAGTGCTACCACGCTATCGCTCAGTTTGATAGGGATATTTGTAAATATTTTTGATAGTTTATGCATTAGTTGTTTATCTATTGCATACATTTAAAATAGTATGTATATCTGTAGGTTTGTAGTTTTATAGACTGGCACATGGTTGTGATCTGGAGTTATTTCTCTATTTAAAGTGATAACAGACACACACTATTTGCTTGTGCATGTTTACAAATCCTACCGAGATATAGTAGCTTGCAACCTGTTCTATATTTACCGGGCGTTGTTATTATATTTTCAACAAACTCTACGTAATTATCTCCTTGTTCAAATATTGAATTTGAACAAAGCCGATACCGTATTGTAATTCAAGATCTATAAATTGCAAATTATGTCTGTATAAACGCGGGATCTATACTTACATCAAACTTTTGCTTCATAGAACAGACAACTTTAAATACAACCAGCGTATGAATGTTATAAATGTCGTTCTTCGTTGTGGGCGGTCGAATTTTGTACCTATTGCGCAAAACCTTTCCATTTAGGTGCACCTAATCGCCCTCCTAAAATTCAGAATACGGTAAAACGGAGTAAACCCTTATCCTGCCGCCAAAAACATAGTCCACTGAATAATCGTCTGCCTTATCTTTAAATCTAGTTCGACTCTCTTAAATGTTTAGGAAAATGTTGCCCGGGTGACGAACAGCTCGGATCCGGATCAGACGCCGAGTTACTCTGATCTGGGTCCAAGCTGGGCGACGATATCACTTTGGTCCTTATCGGCGTGATAAGGGTTAACCCTTTACTTCATGGATGTTTAAGTAAGACTTCACCCCCCTGGAATCAATAATTTAGTAATGTACTATATCAAACATGCAGATTAAATAATTCTTTTACATGATAAACAGGTAAATATGTGAGCGTAGACCCTGACCAGACAGCTTCTATAGGAGATAAGATATAGATAAAAAAGCGTAAACATGCACATATAATTTATGGAGTATATGGTTAAGTTGTATATCTTTCCATTATATACTTAGGTAAATAAAGTCTGCGACAAGAAGTGCATGATATGAACAAAATGTGTAGACCCTGACCAGACTGATCCTTTTTTCCTAACTTACACATTATTTTGAACATACTATAGGATACATAGTCAAAACTGTCTTAATTTTAGAATATGTACAGTAATCCCCAAGGGGTCTGAATGCTAAGAGTATAATTACGGGGTATCTTGTTCCAACAATGTTTCAACAGATTCACAAGGCAAACAGTGTATACCCTGATCAGGCAACTCCTGTAGCATCTTTCTGATCTGGATATATACTGCTTGTAAATATGCGTATATATGGAGTCATGGGTTAGGTACCGTACCTCTCTATAATGCCCTTCTGTAGTAACTAAGTATTCTACCAGCAGGGCATGAGCAAACAGTGTAGACTCTAACCAGGCTGATCCTTTAATTCTATCCAACTGATTATTTTGAACCCTATAGGGAATTGAAAAATCAGTGTCTGACTTTTAGAATATGCACAGTAAGCCCCAAGGGGGCTGAAAGCTAAAAGTACAATTACGGAGTATCGGGTCCTACTTTTAATAAACGTCTCAAGTCGACCTCGTACTCAAATTCGAAATTTCAACATTGGACATCTCATTCAAATGTATTGTCATTGCACTAAAATTTTGACTGCCAGTGAAAAATGTCATGAGCAGTGGCAATACAATTGAGGTCAAGATCTGAGATTGAAATTTTAAGTTTGAGCAAGATCTCAACTCGAGACGTTTAGTGAAAGCCGGGCCTGGTGGCGCCAATCATTCGACTTTCTCATAGTTGCAATTTTGCAATCAGCTAGCTAGTGGGTAAGACAGGTTTGAATTTTGTATTCACCTTTTGACGCCTCTGTAGCAGATGACCTATGATAACACTTCGGAAATGCTCCATTTTTCACAATGTTTTAACCCTTTCACCGAAATCGACATTTCAAAATGTGAAGTCCCAGATCCGATGCCGCCTTAAAAGGTGGTGTCTGATCAAGGATTTCATTTGTTTTTACAGCAAATTTAAGGATCGGAAAAGCCAAAGTTTATTGAATTATTTCTGGTTTTAATTTCGTTCTAATATTTGATCCAAAACCAAATACAACCGTCAATTTTAGATTTGGCGGTGAAAGGGTTAAACGCCATTCAACATTTGTATTTAAATTCATTCGTCTAGATAATCTCTCTCTTCATCATATATTTTAACTGTGAATCAGTGTACATAATTCTAACATAGCATATGGAGTAAAGGGTTGAGAGGAATTAAATTATCAAGACTGAATGGATATATTTCTACCCTAAGTGGTTTTTCAAAAATACATTTTCATTGAAATCTTCTTGATCTGGTTGAAAGACCCCTTTGTTCTTTATCGATTTTCGCTGATCTTATTGAATAAATATATATGGCAGGTAATCTAAGGTAGTCTTTTATCAACCCCTCTTAGCGCTTATAGTGTTGAATGCTACACCTGTTGTCCTCTTAATGTGTTTAAAATGTTTAACTTCATTGCATTCGTGTTTACGAAAAATTTAAAATAATGTTATAAACAGTTTGGCTACAGACCAGAAATCAACAGACGTTACATTATGTAATCTGGCTACAAGAAAGTCACATATTTTTGCTTTGTTATGAATGTCACCACAAACAAGGTTTCTATTGACACAACTATGATAAGGCCCTACAGAGAGATAAAGACTTATTCCTTTCATTGCTGATTTTTCGAATGAACTGTTCCAATTTGGACATATGACTAGTTTATATTGACATGTTGGGGATCTTCTGTCCAAAATAGTCAAATATGACTATCAGTGTAAACCCCTGATCTAAGGACTCCTCCAGGAACCCTCTGCTCTGGGTTTACACTGTTTTCACATTACCTATAAACTTGTTAACAGCACGGAACGGGTTAACCGCGATGAAGGTGCATATGATCACGTAGTCATTTGTAAGAGGTATACAAGTGTAACAGGGACTGAACTTGTATTCTGTCATACATGTAATTTAGCTGACACAGGATACAATGGCAGAATATAAACAATCAGAGCAGCTTTCTGCTTCTGTCATAATGAGTTCTGAAGTTGTGTTTGATCTATTCTGTGAAATTTGTAGTGAGGAAGGAAATCACGTAGAAGCCGAGGGGTTTTGTGTAGACTGCTCGGATCACTTATGCAGAAAATGTTTCAAGATCCACAGGAAGACTCGGGTATCCAGACACCATCAGTTGCAGGACAAAACAACAATGCCACGAAAGAAACCACACCAGCCACAAAAGCCACCAACATCCATCACTCAAGGCTCCAGGGACACTTTTACAGAATCATGTGAACAACACCCAGAGGAAACCGTCAAGTTCTACTGCAGAGATCACAGAGTCCTAGGGTGTAGTGTCTGTATGACAGTCGAGCATCGGGCATGTGAAGGCATGGTTTATATACGAGACATAACCTCAGACCTACTTGCCAGTCAGGAATATAAAACATTTGAGAACGAGCTTTCTGCAATGAAGGCAAAGTCACAAGATATCATAAAGAAGTCCAAAGAAAATATAAGCAAAGCAGAGAAACACTGTGACGAAGCAAACGCATCTTTCCAGCAACACAGAAACCACGTGATCAAAGCTTTTGACAAGCTTGGGAATGACGTAAATAATCAGACAGAACAACTGAAAAATATTGATGTAGAGAAAATGAAAGACATCTCTGAGAAAGGAAAAGGTGTTGTAAGTGAAATAGAGAAAATCAAATCTGACATCCGTAAGCTCCAGGAAAATGACCAGCTCTGTCAGCTCTTCATCACAATGAAGCAAGTCAATGGTAAACTAGGGACATTTCGTGATGTCTTACAGACAGCAGAGGTGGAAAACTCTGTGAAGATTTACAAATTTGAGCCTGGTGCTGAGATACGACATATTATGAACTCCCCGACTGTCTTAGGGAAGATAACTATTGAAGCTGACACAAGGTCACATATCCGACAAGCTCCACAGGTTACAACTGCTGTACATCAGAAAGACATCACAGTAAAGACAGCAACTGACAGGCACAAATGCTATATTACTGGGAGTGCCTTATTGCCTAGCAATATGCTGGTACTCACAGACTTTGATAACAAAAAAGTTAAACTTGTTAGTCTACAAAGCGCAACCGTTAAAACTGAATTGAAGACAAAAGATCAACCCTGGGATCTGACAGCCATCACTGCCGACCAGGTTGCTGTTACAATCCCTGCTACCCAGGAGATATTGTTCGTGAAGGTGGCTGAAACACTCAGCATTGACAGGAAGATAAAAGTGAATGGAGACTGTAGAGGTATTGTCTATGGCGAAAGCAAGCTATCAGTGACTTTTGTAAAAACAGACAAGATAGAAATCCTGACCCTAGATGGAGTGTTAGAAAAGAGAATAGAGAGAGACTCTCAGGGAGACCAGTTGTTTGCACTGCCTTACCATATAGCCCTTAGTCACGACGGCAAAACATTCTATGTGTCTGACTCCAACAGCAACAGTCTTAAAAGGATCACATTAGACGGTTCTGTGTTAGCTGTGTACAAGGACGAGGAAATGTCACTCACAGGAGGCGTTGTTGTTGATCAGAATGGTAAAGTTATAGTTTGTGGATATGAAAACATCCACCTGCTCAACCTCGACTGTACCAAAATAAAGATTCTCCTCAGTGGTCTGCCTCGTCCCGCGTCACTGTGCTTCAGCCAACAAACAGGTCTGCTCTATGTAGGACAGTTGGATGATATAGTGAAGGTGTATCAGTTGTCATAGTGATGAAATACTTTAACCCTTTACCTCATAGAAACATCTCTTCACGCCTCTGTAGTACATGATTTTTGAAAACAATGTTTAAAATGAGGCATTGGCTCATAATGAGCCAATGCTCCATTTTCCACAATGTTTTCTGAACCTTTACTTGACAAATGCATTTCCATTAGGGACTTATTCTTGTCATCAGATGTCTGAATAACATATCAGGTAATAAGGAATAAGTGAAAAATAACCTTTTCCTCTACAAGCTTTTTAAGACATATCCACAAAGACAGAAACTATAGAAAAAAAAATATGAAAATCAAGGCAAACAAAAAACTGATTAAAATCATTGTAGGAAATGCATTATTTGCTTGTTACAAGCTAATGCTTCATTTCCTTTGATGTTTTCGAAAGTCATCAGTTACAAAGGCGCGGAATGACGCTTCTGTGGAGGAAAGTGTTAACCCTTTAAAAAGCTAAAGTAATTATTCTGTGATAAGTTGAAAGTCGCCTTCAAAATATATTACCATATAATTTTTTCAAGTTTCTGAGTGATCATTTAAGAAACAGACTCTGAGTGTCAAACAGTCTTGCGTCCCAGTTCAGACTCAACTGGATCCAGATTATTTCCCCAAAATGGTCAACTGTGTTGAAAAAATTAACTCTACTCCATAGATAAACCTTTTTACGCCTCTGTAGCAGATGACTATAGAAAATAATGTGGGAAATTGAACATTTGCTCGTAGTGAGCAAATGTTCCGTTTTCCACAACATTTTCAATGTTGGTGTTTTTCTTTCTGCTATACATTCCTCTTGTTTTTCCTAAGCTTCATTGTGACGAGTCTAAAAATAGCATATGTAGTAAAGGGTTTAAGTTTTCCAGCAGTGAATACAGACTTCCGTAATGACCTTATGTCTTTAGCCAGCAAGTCAAGTACAATTAGTGAAAATTCTGATCAAACTGCTGATCAGGGTCTACACTATTTCCAAGTTTGATTGTTTTGAACACATGGTTAACCGATCACCATATATAGACACCATCTGATGCCTCTGTAGTAGATGACTGTATAAAATATGTGGGAAAATTAAGCATTTGCTCATATTGAACACATACTCAATTTCCCACAATGTTTTTAATACCATTAAAAATAATCGTTTTCCCTTCTGTTAGATACTCATCCTTTGTCTTCAGTAGCTGTATAGAGGATGAATCTAAGAATAGCATAATTATGACGTCATGGGTTATGCGGCACGAAACAGGATAAATTATTTGTAATTTTCTGGTGGTATCTGAAGGTATTATATACATGCAATTGTGTTATAACGTGTCGTCAAAGCCCCTTGCATATGTATGTATGCAAATGAATGTTTTATAAAAAATGGTTAGATAAGGAACATAGTATTCGTTAGTAACATCTTACGTCTGATCAGCGTTTCTGAATTGTCAAGTCAATCGATTTGTGATAGTCTCTTAAATTCATTTAATAGGATGACTTTGTATAATATATATATAATATTGAAATATTCAATGTGTAATTCTGTTATAGGCTATATTGGCCTTTTTCGTAACATCATTTGACAAATCAATCACTGAATATCTATGTTTGTTTCTTTTCTTTTAAATAAATGTTTTCATACGTACAACAAGTTTGATTTTCAATAATGATGGTTAATATGTGTTGATACCGGTAGTCGCTGGTGCCAATTTAGGCAAATGAAACAAAGGGCACCGGGCACCAGCCGCTTCCGTAATCGACATACCTTAACTACACTTGCTGTACATTTGTCTAGTATCCTG
>JAULCE010245408.1:0-11042 GCA_032359355.1 Macoma nasuta | reverse complement strand
AACATTGCTTTCCTATTAGTATTCAACAACTTTATACCAGATCAGATGTCTAGAGCTTGTAATGGGCATGGTAATGTTTACTTCAGGATTGATATTAAAAAAAATTCTGTATTGGCAAATGCCACATACGGTTGATTTCAAAAATACCGATTACTGTTAGCCCTTAGCCTGCTGTTCGCGGCTACGATGATAATTCAAAGCGCTTAGATCCAGATCAGCCGCAAAATTACTCGGCGTCTGATCTGTATCCAAGCTATTTGACACTCTGACAAAGAGTTTAGTGAATTTGAAAACAATCGGACGATGTTTAAAAATTAAAGCAGACGATAATTTGAGCAGACGTCATTTTCGTAGCAGGCTAAGGGTTAAACCGTTTTGTTCAATCTTATAATAAGAGTCACGTGAATCGTGCCAGTGAAATATTTAACTCCATATCCTGTCAATCGAGACCACAGTGATATTGTCAACCAGCTTGGGTCTAGGTTTTCGACGTCTGCTCCAGATCCAAGCTGTTTGACACTTTGCCATCATTTCCACTCAATTTAAAGATCATCGAACACAGTTTAAAAGAACAAGGTGATGAGATATCAGGGGCTGTTTGTTCTGGCGGCAGAATAAGGGTTAAGAATGGCACACACTGACAATACGTATGAGAATAGAGTGAGACGACGACGCACAGCAGCTAGTAGACTAAAACCTAGATTTTCTTTGACCTGATCTCGTTATTTATGCTCATACAAACAACAATTGAATCAGCGCATAATAGGACAAGATGCCTTGAATGTGGTATAGTTGGCTTGCTAGGGTAATCTGATGAGAGCTTCTCTTTGAATTGATGTAAAATATAGTAGTCAACACTGGTTTTGTTATGTCTTGGGCACGATATGTTCGCGTGAAATATGCAAAGTTCAAATTGAATTTCTAAAATAATATTTATAAAATAGTCCACTCATCTGCGGCACGTAAAGCATCTTTTTCGGTTCAGATTTTAGTTTCGATTAAATCATGAATTCGACTTAACCGTGTTCGAGATATCGATGTTAAACCTGGTGTATAAAATCATATGACAGTTCAAATGTATTAAACTATGATTATTGTTTAGCGAAGAAAGAGAGAGGAAACATTAGGCTTGGCAAAGGGATTTTGGTGGTGTTTGTAATTTTGTTATACACTGTAACAGTTCAGTCAAATGTTCAAATCGTGTAAACATAGAACCATTGCCACAAATGATTTAAACATACTACACAGGAAGCGGAAATGGAGGTTTGGTTAAATGCATTCATATTCTCTCCATTGAATTGAGTTCCACTTGAACATGTGTACCACAAGTCATTTACATAGCAACAACCTAGACCTATTATGTAATAAATGTAGCATAGCATAATTTTCGGACTAGATTTTGTTGTAAAACTTCAAAATGCACTGTTTGAAATGGAGATTTGAATCGCCTGTGGCGTTGAAAGGGTTAAGTTGATTTTAACTGTTTTAGATAAAAGTATTACTTTTCAATACTTCGACTGTTTTCCTTTAAATAGTATTCTACGATAACGAGGCATACGACTCTGTCAGTGCACATTGTTTACCGTAATTAAAAAAAACCAATGCTGGGATTGGGGATGCAACATATTCATTCCGTCAAGTCAGGCTTTATTTAGAATCTTAATAAAAGTCGGACAGTTCTCATAAATTGTGAACAAGGCGGTCGAAATTTGGACGGACAGGATTTTTCCGGAATGTTACTTTTTTGTTTTAAAGACATTTACAACGCACATTCCGGGATATTGGCCGGTTTTCACTTAGATTCGTTCACTTCGCGTTAGATTTTAAAGAAAACCCCTTGATAGAGAAGTCGAAAAACCAAGCGTTTATTCATTCATTTCATTGATTTATTTGGATATTATAGTTGATTTTAAACTATTTGCAGTCGACAATTTTTAATTCATCGCCGCAAGAGTTACAGAAAGGTTGCTGTAAATATTGAAGTAGAACATAAGTTTTTTTGTAATTTTGTCGGGAAATTTGCAATTTCCTCAAATGGTTTCTAGACCCAGTTTAATGGAATTTCGCAGCATTTAAAGAATTTTTTCAAGACCCAATTTAAAGAATTTCGAAGCAGTTTTGAGGAAGAGTTTGGAATATATTTCGTCGTAATTTAGCTAAGTATTCGGCCAGTAGAACATTGGCAGATAGTGTGGAGCAGAAGCACTCTGATCAGGATATATACTAATTGGCGCTCTGGTTGATAATTTTTAACCACTATGTTATGTGCTAAAATCAGGTTGTCCGAAGTTTGAGATAAAAATCCATCGGGTAGCTACAGAGTAGTAATGGAAATTTCATTTCAACATGCTGTTTGTTGGAGACGAAAGTGTGAATAGCATAACAATTAGTGTAGATCCTCACAAAACTCAGATGGAATTGGCATCTAATCATTATCAATCTTCATATACATTTTGATAATATTTTCAATTAGAAATGGTAGAAATATCTTCATAAACAGTCAAACTTGTTATCTCGAAATTGAGAAGAATCGTCGAATGCCTGTCTTAATTAACCCTTTCTACCATAAGCTATTTTAAACTTATCGACAAGAAAATTATATGATGGAAACCATGACATTCTAAGAAAAAGGAATATGTCATGCTGAATTGAATTGAAATCATTGTTGGAAATTGAGACCTGTTGTAGATGCAAACGAATGTGGTTTAATGTGTCTGCTCAGGGCCCTTGTCCTTGAAGTAGGAGTTAAAACATCAATTCATTTGACAAAGATCAGATCAGCTTGCTTACTACTACGTATTATATCATAAATAATTCGAAGATCTACTTCAGTTGTTAAATATTACACTAACATGCATTGATTGTTTGATGTTGTTAATATGTGTATGGTCCGGAGGTCAAAATCGCAATAACATTTGAATCTTGATATGCAAATGTTCTTTGTCCTACAATATTTTCAATAGCCATCAGCTAAAAAGGCATTAAAAGCGCTTCTGTGAAGGAAATGGTAAATAGATGGTTTTTTTTCGAACCACAACCATCGGGGTTTGCTGTGTGCTTACGTGTTTATGTTGGGAGACAATGTTTATAAGTTCGAATTACACGGAGTTCCAATTTTATATAAAAATAACCGAAACAACTTCGACATAACGTGGTTGGACATTGACATTTGCTATAAATGATGTTTTTCGCATTTGCCATTTCTGCTTTTAGTGCAAAAAAACTCAACCGGGATTTCACATCTTCAAAGCTTATGCTTGTCAAATACTGCAAACCAATGCGTTTTCTGATCTTGCAAAGAAGAGCCATGTCAAGCATTGCATAGCAACAAAGTTAATTTTCTTATTTGTGTAAGATGAAAATTAGAGTGGTGGCATGCTGTGCTGGCAATAAAGCTAACTTCTGTTGACAAACACAGTGGCATTTCTACAACTATTATACTGAAGTTTTAACCCTTAGCCTGCTGTTCGCGACTATGGTGATTATTCAAACAGCTTGGATCCAGATCAGACGCCGAGTAACTCGGACGATATTTGAAAATGAAACAGACGGCATTTTTAGCAGACGACAATTTTCATAGCAGGCTAAGGGTTAACCCTTATCCTGCAGACCAAAATTCTCGTCTGCTAACATTGCCGTCTGCTTGTTGTTTGAACCGTTAACGAATCGCTTGACAGTTTGTGAAAATGTTGTGTTAGCGACAAATGGCTTTGTTTCGGTTCAGAGGTCGAATATCTCGCCGTCTGATCCGGGACGAAGCTGATTGGCGGTATTTTCTATGGTGGCGATTGACATGCCACGGGTTAAGTAAGTTTAAATATTCTAAAAAGCGTGTTGAGAACAAATTATAAATGTACTTGGTCGGTTTTCTTCTTAAACGAAGTATGTTCTATCTTTTCCAAAACGACGTTAGTGCCATTTGCCAAAATGTCAATTTCGTATTTATGACAAACACAGACGAAGATCTCTAAAACTACGTATGTGCCATAAGTCAAAACGTCAATTTCGTATTTATGCCAAACACAGACGATGATTTCTAAAACTACGTAAGTGCCATTCGCCAAAACGTCAATTTCGTATTTATGACAAACACAAACGAAGATCTCTAAAACTACGTATGTGCCATTAACCAAACATATGAGCCATTAGCTAAAACGTCAATTTCGTATTTGTGACAAACACAGACGAAGATCTCTAAAACTACGTATGTGCCATTAGCCAAAACGTCAATTTCGTATTTATGACAAACACAGAAGAAGATCTCTAAAACTACGTATGTGCCATTCGCCAAAACGTCAATTTTGTATTTATGACAAACACAGGCGAAGATTTCTAAAACTACGTAAGTGCCATTCGCCAAAACGTCAATTACGTATTTATGACAAACACAGGCGAAGATTTCTAAAACTACGTATGTGCCATTAGCCAAAACGTCAATTTCGTATTTATGACAAACACAGACGAAGATTTCTAAAACTACGTATGTGCCATTCGCCAAAACGTCAATTTCGTATTTATGACAAACACAGACGATGATTTCTAAAACTACGTAAGTGCCATTCGCCAAAACGTCAATTTCGTTTTTATGACAAAAACAGACGATGATTTCTTAAACTACGTATGTGCCATTCGCCAAAACGTCAATTTCGTATTTATGACAAACACAGACGAAGATTTCTAAAACTACGTAAGTGCCATTTGCCAAAATGTCAGTTTCATATTAATGACAAACACAGACGAAGATTTCCCAATCGAAGTAAGTGCCATTTGCCAAAATGTCAGATACGTGAGCTTTGAAGATCACGTACAACTTATTTTGTTAGCAAAACCCAGCACAGATCCTTGTTACAACTTAAATATGAATGTATCTAGAAAACACCCAATATTGAAGTAAATATGACGGAAAATCTGGGTTTTTTTTCAACAGGTTCCTGTCTATTAAAGTTACAAGCTTTTTCTGCATAATTACAAAATGTCAATAAATCTTAAAAATCATCTAAAAATACTGTTTAGTTTACATAGATTAAATGTCGTTTGCAGATCATTTGCCATGGAATACAGGTATCGTACATGCTTATCTTGACATATAAGCATATTTATATGTTAAAAAAGTGTTTGAAGAGCCTTGCTATTTATCAAAACAGGGGTATACTAACACTAAACATCAACAACACTTTACATTTTACAAGCAGCGAGCATCCAGATCAAATAGCTCTAACATGTATATGAGCTGTCTGACCAGGATATACACTGTATTCCTGAGTGTTTCCCATGTGCTATTGAAAGTAACGTCTTTATCTACATGCTTAGCATAACTACATAGTTGATAAATACTCCAAGGAGTTTATGCATAGATACTCAGGAAGTGAATATTTAATCATATCAGCATATCCAAATTTAAAGCTATGTTTAATTAAGGGTTGATTAAAATATCGGGCAATTGAAACTAACTATATAATCGCATACAAAAAGTGCAAGGTTTTAAATTGTGTATGACTGTGGTATGTTATTCGTTTCATTTGCTATTTACCCGTCTACTACATAGATC
Source organism: Macoma nasuta (assembly GCA_032359355.1). Classification (NCBI taxonomy): domain Eukaryota; kingdom Metazoa; phylum Mollusca; class Bivalvia; order Cardiida; family Tellinidae; genus Macoma; species Macoma nasuta. Next base: position 5,494 of record JAULCE010245408.1, on the reverse strand, counting down.
AGCATTTTGACCCCGCTGCAGCAAATGCCCATTGAACACATTGATGGAAATTGAGTATTTGCTCACTCTCCTACATGATGTTCCTTTTCGTGAATAATTTTATGGTGAATAGGTATAAATATGTTTATTGAGTAAAAGTTTAACTAGATGTATTTTGAAGGAAAATGCTATTCCAGAAGCATTTGTAACAGCATGAAAATTGGAGCTTAATTTGCAATGGAGAGACGGGTTTGCCAACCATCAGATTATATTCCATTAAGTTTGATATAAGATACAGACGGTAGTTTGGTTTCAAAATGAGAGTTTCGGAACTGTTGACATTTGTTTTGAATTATGTGTTCAAATTATTCAGTAGATAACTTCTTTTAATTAAAATGTGACATCCAAGAAGAAATGTAATTAGAGCACTGGAATAAGATTTGCTAAAGGTGACGAAATGCTATCAAGGAATGGTTTTCAACACATCAGCAAATTGCAAACAAGAGAGTGCCTAACGGCAAGTTATATAATTAAAGAATATCCTTTTCGTTCCTTGCTAATAAGTCTAAAAACATAAGGAGTAAAGGGTTCAATAAACGTTCCTAGCTACCGCAACATGGGCACGAAAAGGATATTCTTAAATTATATAACTTGCCGTTGCACAATGTTTGTAATAGCCGTTTGCTACAGAGGCATCAGAAGTAGTAAGGGATTATAGAAATGTCGGGGATAGGGATTTGTTTGAAGTCGTGTATGTAATCGATACATGCACTTTTGCATGTTTCCTATAGTCTTTTATTTGCGTTTATACATCGAATCAATGAGGCAATAACAATAACGCACCACAAACAATAAGGACATCTGGAAATATGTTATTTAACCCTTTCATCACAGGCGACTCAAATCCCGCTTGCAATCAGTGCAGTCCGAGATCAGACACCACTGAAAAAGGTGGCGCCTAATCATTGCACACAACTTTCGTTTCCAAAAAAGGGCATGGACGCGTATAGAGAGGCTTTAAAGTAAGAGAAGAAGATCTGTGATTGATACAGAAAATGTTTTGAAAATGATGGAGACAGTTTTAGAAAATAATACATTTTCATTTGGAGATAGTACGCTTATTAAAAAAGGAGGCATTGCAAATGATTCAAAATTAGGAAAGAATTTTGTTTGTACTTACCTGAGAAAATGGGATGTGAGTTTGCTTTAAAAAGTCCCCTTGTTTTATAAATACATTGATAATTGTTTTGGGATATGGATGGGGTCAGAAGAAGAACTTAACGAATTCGCTGAACAAGCAAATAGCATTCATCCTTATATCACGATAGAGTTGAGGTTTAGTAGACAGCAAATATAATTTTATGATAATTTAATCAATTTAGAAGATGAATATGTGTATACAGATCTATGAGTTTGAACTGAAAAGATAGTACTAAAACAAATAGAGTTCTCTTGGTGTTTACTTACTCATATTCACCTCCAAATATGCATACTATAATAAAGAAGCATTCAAAAGTCCGCTACGAATCAGAGCGACTAAACAGGTTTTCTTGAAACTACCGATGGTAGTTTTTAAACGTGATCGGAATTTGTACGACACTTTAAAAGGGAGTGATGTGTTGAAGAATGGTCTTCTTGTGGGTCACTCTTGTCATATGATATAATTGACAGTGGTGGCGTTTCAGAATTTAAGGTAGTAAAGAATATCAGTTGCAGAAACAAGAATTTAGTGTAGGGAATTTTATGCCAAAAGTGTGCAAAAATGGTATATGCTAGAGAGACAGAAGGGAAGATTACAGACAGAATGAAAGAGCATGAAAGTGATGTGAGTTTGAAAATGTACAAGCTAATAATTAGACATGTCATGTTAGGAAACCACTGTAGCGAATACGTGAAGTTAAAAGTTCTTGAGCGTATGTTCAACGGCAGAAGAATAAAAAGATAATTACATGAAGCCGGATAGATACAGAGACTTAGAACGTAAAGACCATTTGGCTGTAACGTAAAAAGTAAGAATGCGCTATTTAGCGTGTGACGTTGTTGTGCACAATACGTCATTGCAAAGTACATAGTCTGCTTGGTGACAATCTGATCATTTCCTTTACTGTGTATTGGAGTTTCTTATCATTGTATTTAGGTCACTGAGGAAGTCAATCTATCCAATTAAAAGTTGTTTTGACATTTGTTTAAAATGGGTACATCTATCCTAAATGTCGGTGATAATTGTCCCAACTTGTAAGGTACGAATTTCTTGTTTGGACATTTGTCACAAACGTCCAAACAAGACATTCCTAAATCAATGAAGAAATCTATATAAAGTAGACCTAGGTGAAGTGCAACAACTATAGGACTTCGTCTTTTTAGGATATATCCACTCTTACATTCAATTGTCACGATGAATGTTTGGGACAAATGCCGAGGTGTGGGACTTTTGTCACGCTTTTCTCCAACGTTTGGGACAAAAGCCGACCGTTTGGACAAATGCCAAAATTGAGATAAATGGTGTCGTCACAGTCAATATTCAAGCTACACTTAATTTGTAGCACGTACACTTACATTTGAATAGAGAGTATTGGACTAGTAACAAGTTAAAATTTGGTTTCAAATTGAGAAATAACATGTTTTAAAAACATATGTTTAAATATTTCAGTGGATAACTGCGTTTAGTTTACATGTGACATTCAAGAAGAAATGTAATTAGAACACTGGAATAGGATTTGCTAAAATTGGTGAAATGCTATTAACGAGTGAAGATAAAAACATCAGCAAGTTATAATAACATTAACAAGGCGGCGCCTAAGGCAGAAAACATAATTAAAACAATCTTTGTTTTACGCCCATGTGGCAGAAGCTAGTAACGTTTATTTGAATAAAAGTCAGGGATAAGGCTTTGTTGAAGCCATACATGTAACAGATAGCTCTCATGGTATAAGTGTCGTTTTTATACACCGAGTCAATCACACAACGCTATGGCCATTTAACATTTTACAGTTACAGACGTGTCCGAATCTTGATCCTTTTGGACAGAAGGTTAAAATATGCAAGACAATTTCTTGTGCATGTTCACAGAGAATCGAAGAGGCCTTCAATATATTGTTTGTGTGCACCTACACCATTATCATTAGATCTAGAAATACATCGTTTGATTGCAACTTGTTCAGCGCAAAGATCTCGTAAAAACGGCGCGCTGACAATAGTGCAGTCCCAACACAGAGGCCGCCTCGGATGGGCCTAGTCTGACCATGGACTAGACATATAAAGGACACACAACTGGATGTCACATGCCCTTTAAATACAATTACGTTAAATAAAGAATTCATTAAGTATGGGGCCAGGGAACAAATTAATATGTGAATAATGTATATAACTAAGCCATACTAGGTAGAATAAACCCTTTCAGCGACATAGGAGTATCAAATCGACACTGCAATAAAGTGAAGTCCAAGATCAGACGCCAACATGCTGTGTGTGATCCTGAACTTCACTTTCATGCAACAAAAATCACGCATGCATATTAGCGTTATGAAATAAAAAACAGAGTTCATTTAGTTATTTCTTTTATTTTTTTCGTAAAAATGTTTTTATTCTAGACCAGTTACAACCGACAATTGTAAATTTGGTAGTGAAAGGGCTAAACGAGCCCCATCAACAAACCTATCAACGCAACTCATCATCTCGTTATAAGTCAGCCAGCTATCATGCATCGTGAATAAGGCGGTTAACATTATAAAAAAACACATTTTAGGTTCTACGAGTACATGTTTTTTATTATCTTAAATATGGTATGGAATAAATGATAAAAAATAAATAAAATTTTGCCTTATACGATCCCTATCATTCGGTAAAAGGCGGTGTCTGATGTGGGACTGCAGTGAGTTGCAATTGTGATTTGAGTCGTTTGTTGTGGTTCAGTTGAAAAGTATAGTGATTACTTTATAATACGAGTACTTCTACGGTTATGACTCAAAAGGCGCTGACAGTGTTTAGTGTTTACCCAACAGGTAAAACCAATCTACATGCTGGAGATTAGAAAAATCTCACATAACTTGTATTCAGTCGGGCTCTATTTAGATTCAAAACATTATAAAAATAACTTATGCCTGCGAGGGTGGTATGGGATATTGACAAACCTCGAAAAGTGATAACACCATCGGCTGCATGCTCGAGTGTTATTACTTTTCTCGGGTTGACAATACCCCATAACACCCTTGCAGGCATGTGTCATGTTTTATGAGTTTCTCATAAAAATATCGCAGTTTAATCACACTTCAATTATTAATCTCACCGCGTATACGGTCAAGTTTCCAACATTGTTCTGTGAATAAATAATCAGAGTATAGAATTGAACCAGCTTATGAACAGTTACATGTACGAATAAAAGAACCTAATTGAAGTTCAACAATTTTAGGAATGCGTCTCATCAGGATCTATTCACTCTTACATTCAATTGTCACGATGAATGCTTAGGACAAATGTCGAGGTGTGGGACTTTTGTCACGATTTTCTCCAACGTTACCGACCGCTTTGACATATGCCGAAATCGAGACAAATGGGATCATCAAGTCAATATTGAAGTAACACTTAATGTGTAGAACGTAAGCTAACATTTGAATATCTAGTAAGTATTATACTAGTAACATTTTGACAATATATTTGATATAGGACTCAGACGTTAGTAAAAATTTGGTTTCAAAATGAAAATTCAGAATTATGTGTTTAAAAAATTCAATGGATAGCAGCGTTTAATAAAAAAGGTGACATCCACGAATAAATGTATTTAAAGCACTTGAATAAGATTTGCTAAATGTGACAAAATGCTTTCAAGGAATAGTGTTAAACACATCAGTAAATTATAACAGCATTAACAAGGAGGCGCCTATGGCAGGCAATACCATTAAGAAAGTTACCATGTGCGCCTATGTAACCCACGTCTTATCTAGTAACGTGTATTTAAAGACATACGCGCGCAATCAAAAGTTCTGTAAAAACCTAACTTCATCGTTCGTTTAGTTATCATAGTTATTAGACTAGATTGCCTCTCTATGAATACTAAATAACCAAAACTCTAACTAAATTGTATTCCTAACATACTTGAGACGTGATGAAAAATAGTGCATATTCTGGTCTGAACTCTCATATGGAACCCTCAGATCAGATATGTTCGAAATACTGATATACTCTGTTATCTGCATACAATGCGTTAAAAAGTTATATGAATGTAAATATTTGGCTGTTTACAACTTTGAGAAGTAACTTAGGTGATTCTGTGGCTTTTTTAACATGAAAGAAAACTGTAAAACGATTAAATTGAATGGTGGAAATTTAATTTTCATTTCATTTCGGGTACATCTGCCTTTTAATATATTTATTTTAAAAACGAGCATTGTTTTACGTTTGACATTTTCTGATACATGTAGTATATGGCATTAGCATAATAAATCTTGAGTAAAAAGGAATAGTATGGTAGTTTTCAAATTATTCAGAATTAAATGCAAATATATTCGGAAAATCAAAT
>JAULCE010245297.1:0-11042 GCA_032359355.1 Macoma nasuta | reverse complement strand
GCGTCTTGGTAAAATCTTAAACTTAAGTTAAAATTTCAAATGCTTATTTCCAAATTTATTTTCAATTATATTTCGATGAAACTTTGCATGCTTGTGAAAAACATATTCTTTTGTAAATAAAGAGAAATCTGCTTTTGATTTTTTCACTTGAGTTTAAGATTTTACTAAGACGCTTTGTGAATACGGCCCTGATGCTTCTGGTAAATGACTTTTGAAAACATTAACCCGTTCACTGCCTTACCCCGAGTTAAGTAACATACGCAAACAACTTTGATCCGAATGAGACGCCGAGACACTCGGCGTCTCATTCGGATCCAAGCTGTTTGACACTCGACCAACGGTATTACCAAAGGTCGAGGGAAATGTGTTAAGTCTAAACCGAAAGTAGAGCAGATATCGCGCATGTGCACAACATACCTGGCAGTGAAGGGGTTAACCGGAGCACATATTTGGTGATTTTCAGGGATCGGTACTAAACGGCAGTACAACGGTATCACAGCGACAAGAACGGTAGTGCATTTCCAGGACATCGGCAGAACATCGGCATACAGCTTTGCATCTGCAGGCGACTGTGAATGTTTGAGCATAATCAACGTTTCCACCGTTGCGCTAACGGAGCGAGTAACGGAACTACAACGTCAGGTACATCGGTAGTGTGTGAAAAAACCTTTACGGGCATATGCTACATTTCGAAATTTGTTTTCAGTACCCATGTTCTACAGAGGCATCCAAATGCGCTAAAACAAGGAGTAAACAGTTAATGTATTTAAGATTAGGAAGATATATTATATTTGTTATCGTTTTGAACAAAATTACTCTTGTAGTTTCCTGGCTTAAGACATGGAAGATATATTATATTTCTTATGGTTTTGAACACAATTACTCTTTTTGTACTCTCCTGGCAATTTACCATGCAAGCGTTACAATGCACTTCTATTGTGTAAAGTGTTTACAGAGCCGACAGGCGGAAGCACACATTGCCTGGAAACAACAGCTCAAGAACAATATTATTATTGTATGGCTTTAATAAGCGCACGCTATTTGCTAATTAAAAAGACAGGATATTGGTTTGTAGTCCCATGAAATGTTTTTAAACCGTCTAGACATCTGAAGTAATACATACACTACCTTTGAGATCTGGACATAAGAACTACTGTTAAGATCTAAGGAGCTAAAGTCCCGCGGTTCTGCAAATACCGGGCTCTATGTCGCGCGCAACATGCAATTCCCTTGTTTACCGTCATAACTCTATGTCTTCGGACACGACGAGGAAATACTGTAATTATCCTTAAAAGCCTAGTTTAAGGAATGTAGCACCCTATGGAGCTAATCATTAATGAACTAGCTGGGGTCCACTTATTCCAGTGCCCTATCTCCCTTAATTGCAATCCATTGATTGTTGGACCTTTCAGGAGAGGCAGTCCCTAGAATTTCATTGGTCAAAGCAGTAGGTATTGTTCACTCCAAGTAATGCTGACTGTGAAATACCCAGGTGTCACTAGGCAGTGTTAATTCTACTGACCAAGCACACAGCATGATGTACAATATGGATAGGGGGTCAAATGAAGACGGAGTAAACTACGGCTTTAAAAAAGCATGTACGCTAATTTTACTATTTAAAGTAATAATAATGTTCAAATTGTCGGACTTAAAGGCAGATTTAGTAGACACTGGATTGATTGCTCCCAATGGACAAATCTGACCAGAGTTTACATAATTTGCCTTACACATTCTTCCTGTTATTTTCTTGTTCTGCTGGCCCAAGTACTTAGAATAATGACGTCTGGTAGTCTTCTCATGAACATTTGTGAAGTAACGTTGAAAGTTTTGCATCGTGTCTAGCGTAAACATTAAGTAAACGGGTCTTCTAAGTCATACTAGTGTGTTGTAATCATAAAATTGCCATCAAACAACTTGTAACATATAAGAGTCTCTATGAAGACGAATTATTATAGAAAGTTTGAAAATCGAACAATTCGTTGATACACGCAAATCAGAGATTCAGTGCTAAAGCGGGGTTACAGATTGTTTCTTAGAAGGAACGAACATGGAACACGCTACTGGTACTGTTCAACAATTACCACAATTGATTTGTGGGGGTGTTGTTATCACAAGTGTTACAGATATTGTGGACGCTTTTATTACCGGTATTGACTGTTACAAGTACTGTAATCGCGATAACTTCTGGTATTTTTCTGGTGTAAAGACGAAGTTGTACTCTTATACAATTTGTAATTCCGGGGCCATACTCTAGGGCTAAATGGGTACATATTTTCAACGAATCACTACTCTCCTAACAAAATTTACATGCTATTATGACTCTCCTTGTGTAGAATATGAACTCCCATAGAAAAATGACTTCCCATTACAGTTATTTCCCTATTAAAACGTTTGTTTCGCGGGGTAAACTTGAATTAACTTTGTCTGTCGATTGGTAGGTCGGCCCCAAATACTTCGGCGCGACTTATCTATAGTTTTGAAGGGATTTCAAAATGATCACCAGCAGGTACTTGTGCAAGACGTACTGTATGCCCGGGTCAGATTTTAATTGCAAAGCTATGGCCCTTGGAAATGGCCAACATGTGGAGCGAATGTGTTCTACAGTTTAAAGGGATTTCTATGAAAGTTCATATACACAATCACAATCAATTGTATTCATGCATGACGTACTTATCAAGTGTACATGTGCAAGCTATTCTATTGCACGGATCAAATTTGTCTGTTCAGTGTCATGACATGGACTAAATATGCATTATTGCTAAAATTTGAAACTGTTCTTAGTGTGACAAAGCTTTATTTAATATGTGGGGCTGGGGAATTGTCTTAATCAGTGACTGTTCTCGTTAATGTTTTGAGAGCAGTGAAGCTGTCGTTTGATTGCCCGCAAGGTTCAGATCTTGATCGGTCGTGGCAATCGTGTTAATCGTAGGAAAGTTTTGACGGTTAAAAAATCTTGTACAATCAACACGATTAATTGTCAATCGTGATCATCTCATCAAACCGAATTGGATCGTAACAAAGCGCGACACATCGCATCTAGTCGCGCTTCTAAATCGTGGCGATCGGGATTATTCGTAACGAGGAAATGCCCCATTTCATACAATTATTTCAATACAATAAAAAATGCGTTTTCTTTTGTCTACATTTTCATATTTTTCATCCTTGTGGATTAATCTAAAATAGCTTGTGGAGGAAAGGGTTAACTATTTCTTACCTCATATGCTATTTTTGGACTTATTCCCAAAGAAAGCATCTAATGAAAATGATGAATATAATAATGAAAACCATATTGCTCCTTTTGAATGGTTTTGAAAACATTGTGGAAAATGAAGGATTTGCTCAATATAAACAAATGCTCCATTTTCTACAATGATTTCAAAGGACATGTACAACAGAGGCGTGAACAGTCGTTTGTATAAGGTACACTTTTAAAGTCCATGGTCAGTCAGGCTGTATATATATCCGTCGGGGTCCAATCGTAGCTCGAATCGTCATCACTCTCGATACCAATCGCGGCCAGAATCGTATCCTATTGCAGCAGAACGCAATCGGTACGGGATGAACATATCCGGACGTAACTGCACGTGCCAGTTCGTCCTATATCGACGACCCCGATCGTGATTATCGTGTCACATCGATACCCAATCGTGGACTCAATCGGGGCAATCCTATCGGTACGCATATGGTCGTCTCTGAACACGACACCAGATCGTGACAATACCGTATCACCTGAAATTAATCAATCGTAACCATATCGCATCAAAGCGCACCAAATCGTACCAAAACGTATGGGCTTGCATCATATCGTATCCAAACCGGACATTTGAGAGAAGTTCCACGACCAGCCACGAACGGCAAATCGTGGCGTTCGTAAAGGATCGCGCACTAGTGGGAACCTAGCATTATATATGTACCGAATGGTGTATTTTGCTGCCCCGGATTGATGCAGAATCTTGGTGAAACACCATGTCCCTTGATCTGTCTCCATGTGAAAGACGTGGTTTTAAAAAGAATCTTAGAACATTTTGAACATAGTACTGTAATTCACTTTTGTGCCTTTGTTTATTATTCTTATTTCAGTTTTGCCTTTATAGCGAACACAAACCAATGCCATGAAATTGGCAGCGAAAGCATCTGGCTGTCAAATGTCAAGTTTGACCTATCATTGTGAACCTTTCTCAAATAACAATCTCTACTTCAGCCAAAGCTCCCTCCTAGATAACTTCGTCTTGTCAGAAATAAATTTCCCCAATTTCATATCCTCAAAATCGCATATATACAGCTTGGACATGACCTTTGCCTGCAATAAATAATTTACTTGGTGTTGAGCTGATGGAAACGAACATTTTCCTGTGTTTGGCTTGCAATATTTGCGGAATAGTTTGATTGACAGTTCTATTGGAAACACCTCACTTCGCTGCAACTTCAGGTTTTTATCCTTGATATATTTGAACCTATGTATTCGACACTGTTGGCTCTTTAAATTAGTTTTCTTCGCCACCATTTCACGTTACCTTCGGCAACACACATTCCTCCCTTTTCGTAACAAATATTGCTAATAGTCTTTACATAAATGGAATAGCCATGCTCAGCAACCATTTTCTGGATGACTTAACATTATAGTTTATTATGCAAAAGCTCGAGAGCAATGTCCTCTACAATATCGTTGATTAAAGTGCTAACCATATTTATGCAATACACAGTAAATGTATATACTTCCAGATACATTAATGTACATGGTTGAATAGTGATCGCGAGAAACTATGGCGTAAACATGGGCAAATTGGATGTATAATCATGTTCTAATATTGAATGAATCCCTCAAATAAACAGCTGTAGTGTCTGCCAACTTCAGTATACAAATAGCTTGATGACATTTTCCCATAGGAAACAACAAAACTATAATTCTTTTAATACATGATTTGAATGTCATACATTTGATAGAGTCAATACTACTTATAGCCCTTCTTATAAGAGATGTTTCACACGATGTTCATTTTTAGCAATAACAACATCAAGTCTTTGCTTGAAATTAATGATTACGTTTATGCATGTTTCTGGGGATGTGGAGCGGATCTCTCTTTAGTTCTTTGCTGTTAACTGGTGTATGCCGATTCACCCCGTCTTTCAAATAACCCCGCAAACAGAAGTCAATGGTGCTCTAATTAAGCGAGTGTGGAGGGCAGTCCTTGACAGTCCTGAGGGTAATGGCATTTCGTCATATTGTTTTGTTAGTAATTCTATCACGTCCACAGCCATGAATGCACCAGCATCCTCTTGCTGAACCCAGAAATTGTCTATGTTTACACCATTCCTCTTCAACCTGGGAATTAATTCGTTTTTCAGAATATTAAAGTAGCGGTGCTTATTGATAATTTCGACGTCACCGACGTGACCTTCAGCATCTTCGAATAAAAACGGGTCCAACAATACCGGCAACACTTAAAGCTACCCAAACAGTGAGTTGAATGTTCACCCTTTGAATATTGTTCTGGTCCTTCTTGAACGCCTAAGATTTCCGTGATATATCTGATAAAGATTCTTTAAACTGTTTAACCACTTAACTGCCAGGCAGGCTGTGCACATACGCAAATATTTTGTCTCCTTCCGTTTTAGCCATAACACACTCCCTCGACCTTTGGTAAAACCTTTGGTCGATCGCAAACAGCTTGGATCCGAATGAGACGCCGAGTTTCTCGGCGTCTCATTTGGATCCAAGATGTTCGCATATGTTACTAAACTCGGGGTAAGGCAGTGAACGGGTTAAAGCCTCTCTGTTTTGCTCTTTGCTAAGCTTTCCTGGGCTATGATGACGTATCAACACTGTTCCTTTGAATTTTTGTGAATTGTTCTGGTCGAGTGTAAAAGAACCTGGCTCTGGATCAAATACCGAGACTAACAAACTTTGATGGAAATGCCATGCGTTAAACAGTTATAACACCGACACAAGGACTTTTCCGTCTTGTAACAGGCCCTGGGCGACCACAAAAATTCATCATGAAACAATCTCGACTTCGTCTCGATTTTTGTTCATGACGTACTTTTGTGGTCGCTCCAGAGACTGTTTTGAGTCGGCTAACACTTTTTTGAGTGCTATAACTCTTTTAAGACCTCGTTTTATGAACTTCGTCACGCAATTTATTGGATTGACTAGGTACGCCCCTGGGTTGCAAACCATTACTCAAAAATGATGTAGCTTGTAGGTCGAATTACAATGGGTGCACTGGTGCCATGATATTTTATCGCCATAATTGGGCAACATATTTTATGACTATATCTGCAATTATAAGAATGACGCCATTACAGTAATGGCATGCATGTTTTCACTGGGATTCCAAGATATAAAAATGTTATGTCTCTATTTTCAAGCGCGTTTCTTTATATATTAAAATGTTCATACATTTTTAGTATGAATATATTCTGATTAGTCTTAATTTAAATGTTAAGGATTCAATGAAATATTCAAGCCAAAATATAAACCTTTATATATATTGTCTCATGACAACAATGTCACTTTTACATTCAAACAAAAGCTGATAAACCAATTGATCATCGTTAATAGCATGTATCAGCCAGTCTAGTTAGCATCTTTACCACTGTCGTTACAAATAAATAATGATTGAACAATTGGTGCCTACTTGGTGACTGATCTGGGATTACACATTTTGCCTTTGGTCCGGATTGAATGTGAGCTTATATTAAGTAAATGAAACAATAACCAAATGTTTACATTATTCAACCACTTTTGGGATTCCAGAATAATGTACATGTATCTCTCAAAACAACATTGGAATTTCCCACAGTGTTACTATTTAAATGTATACTTCATGTACATTTCAGGATCAAATTTAAATAACCAATAGAGGAAGCTACACAGGCCATCAAAAGTAGCCAAAAAGAAAAAAACACATATGTATGAAAGAGGTTCCGCACTTGCGTGCGTATATTAGTGCGAGTATTGGAAATCAACATGAAAATGTTCTTTGCTGTTACAATGTTTATCTAACTATTGTTTGATAAACAGTGTAACAGCAAGAAACATTTTCATGTTGATTTAAATATAAAATGCAGTGGTAGGAACGCTTTTATTTCCAAACTACGGCGTTAGTCACCAAGCATTGACATCCTATGCAAAAAGCATGTAACCATTTGAGTCGCAGAGTTGCTCGGCATCTGACCTGGCTTCAAAGTACTTTTTGTAATGAACTATTTCTTAAGACCGAAATACTCTTATTTCATTTGCATACGTTTTCGTTTCTCTTAACCCTTAGCCTGCTAATCGCGACCATAGGTATACTTCAAAACAGCTTGGATCCGTGTCAGACGCCGAGTAACTCGGCGTCAGATCCGGATCAAAGCTGTTTGACACTCGGTCAATGATATCACCAAATTTGAATCAAATCGCACGACGTTGAAAATTTAGGCAGACGGCAATTTTATCAGACGACAATTTTCGTAGCAGGTGAAGGGTTAAGTTGTTTCCTTAAGATTGTGAAAGTGTAGCGTTCCTCTTAATGTAGTGAAAGACGCAAACATCGTTGAAAGATAACGGCTACTAATATTATTTCCTCCATGTTTGAAGCGTACTTTAACACATATTTTTACTGTGACGTCACTTTTGTTTACAGGTTTATTCTTTCTTAAGGATATTGCTAGATGTCAAACAATTCAGACCCTGATCAGAGAGTTCCTGTTGGCGCCCTCTGGTATGAGTCTTTATTGTTAGACATTTTAATATGAACTTCTCCATTTAATTGAAATGTCAACAAAATGACGTCACTGTCACAGTACACAATGACTAATAAAATAATATCAAATCTAAGCAATATGAGCCCTTCTGAACAAAACAACTTGTGAGTTTGTAAAGGGCTTGAACTCATATTTCAGCAAAAGTCCCTGACACAAACGGAAACATTTACATCACTTTTGTTTAAACAATAGGAAATAAACAAACGTTGATATTCAAAAATGTTAAACAGTGAGGAGGAGAAAATCATATGCACATATATCCATTTTCACATTGTTTGCAACTAAGTTGTTCTTGTACAGTTGCGCTCTTTTTGGAAATGCTACAATTACTTTGAAAAAAGCAAATTATCACACTACAGTTACTGCGCCTGTTATGTGCAAAACAGTACCTTTTACAATCAAACATACACTACAATGGCAAATTCTGCAAATGCATGCAACAGAACTGGGCGATCTCCGAATAACCTACTTAAAAAGAGTTCGGTTGAACTTGATTTAGATTTTATTCTACAATTTATTGCATAAATATACACTCTTCTTATACTGCTTATAACACGGCTACTGTTTTTCTACTGAATATTCTTCTCCTGAACGGTACTAAAACCCTTATCATGTTAGTCGCGACTATAGGCTGTGCTGGTTACGTTTGTAAAATAACTTAGATCCGGTTCAGACGCCGAGTACCTCTGCGTCTATTCCGGATCAAAGCTGTTTGTCATCCAGAAAATAGTTTCACACAATTTAAAGCAAATTGGACATGATGTTTGAAATGCTGCAGACGAGAGTTTGATTTTATGACAATTGTTCTTAGCATGATAAGGGTTAAATTGACAGGTTTACAATTTTATAATCGAATAAAATACAGTATATACCGATTCGATTCCGGTTTCAAATAAATTAATGGCCGTACTGTACGAGCTTATCCGAAACAAACAACACATTTTAATGCGTTTTTATCCAACAGCAACACATAGTCGACTTTCCAGTAGACCATAATGCTTTCAGCATAACGTGTTCCGGTTTACTTTCACGTATGTCAACAACAGTTTCTTCACCAAACCCTATGGAGTGACCACTCATTAGAATCGTCTTCTAAAGAGTAGTCACTCCATAGGGTTTGGTGAAAAAATAAGAATATACGTTAAATTTGCACGTTATCCGGGGCCCTGAAACCGGAATTCACCATAACCGCAATGCACTATGGTCTAGTGGAATACGGCGTATTTAAACTCTTTCCCTTACAAAAGTGGATTTGAGCACCTTTTTAACTGATGGCTATTGAAAACCTTGTAAATTCTTCGAATTCCTTTTTTCCTACTAAGTCTTCAACACAATTGTAAAAAATGCATTTTTTGGCCTAGATTTTTATTTTTTCATCAGAATATTTCCTTGTGAATTAGACTAAAAATAGCTTGTGGCGTCAAGTGTAAAAAAAAACTTGATTTTCGAAATTAAATAAACACTTGACATGGCATAAACCATAAAGTACATATGCCCAATGCCAATGAATCACAATGATTTAATTATATTATAAATGCACGAAGTTAACACAGACCGGCAACCTGTCATCTTGCAAGAAATGCTCAAAGAAAATCATCTCGATACAGTATTCAATAATAGAAATAATAATTATAATCCTTTTCTGTTAAAAATAAAAGCGTACAAAAGCGTAGTTTGGTTTAAAATTTTACAAAAAGTTTGTTTACAATATTGTTTGATTGTTTTATCTGCTCAAGATAGCATTTAACTGTATGAAACAGTGTGCGAGTGCCTTGATCCGATCAGATGCTAAATTTACATAGCGTTTGGTCAACTTTACAGGATTTCAGAATTACAGAGATGTCCATAAGACTTTACACCAATTTCATGTTATTTGTAAAAAAGACCATTGGGCAAAACTTTATCAACTTTAGCATGGTAACGATGTCATTTTTACATTCAAACAATGAACTGTTTAACACCTTCAGCATGGTCGGCCCTCATGTTTATACCAAACTAACTACATGTAGTCACTTAACCCCTTCACTGCCAGGCAGGTTGTGCACATGGGCAAATATTGTGTCTACTTCCGTTTTAGCCATTACACACTCCATCGACCTTTGGTAAAACCTTTGGTCGATTGTCAAACATCTTGGCTCTGAATGTGACGCCGAGTTTCTCGGCGTCTCATTCAGATCCAAGCTGTTTGCGTATGTAACTAAACTCGGGGTAGGGCAGTGAACGGGTTAAATCTAAACAAACATTTTTTTCCTTGTGAAATAATTTAGGAATTATACCGCGGACATGAAACATGAAAGGAAAGACGGCGTCTGATCTTGGACTGTACTTTTTGCAATGGTTTCATTTGGCGACATTGGCAGCAAACGAGTTAATCATAGTAGGAACTTTTCCAAAAATATTTCAAAATCATAAAAAAGTAGTTTCTTTAATTCTTTATTTTCTTCTTTTCGTCAATTAATTATTTCTACTTAGTCTAAATACATCGCAATTTGGATTATGATCAGCTAGTCATTCGATCAGTGGTACCTTCGAATATTTTGGCAAACGTAATAAACTTAATAAAACAAAAGGTGACAAATAGAGGATCTCACATCAGTGGTGATGGTATATTTAAAACGTAAAACGAGTTGACAGAGGCTGTACAAAACGAAGCTCTAGTTTCTGAAAACCCGTTTTATATTTTCAATAAACCATGATCACGCATGTTATATAGTTATTATATTATAATGACGTCATATCACAATGGCGACGTCATTTATGATATAGATTGTATTACAAACAATTTTGATTGTGTTTTCAGATGAACAAACAGCCCACTGACTTCCGGGGTGTTCAGAATGTGTTCTCTGTGGATGACAAGCTGTCGTCACACCCGGTCTATGTCAACGTCTACAACCCGAATGAAATAAACGAGATTTTCGATTTGATTTCTTATGCAAAGGTGACACGTGACTTTCCCTGCAGCCTAATTACGCCAATACCATCACTGCCGCGTCAATTATTCGCACGTGCAATATTACGACTGCTTTATTTTTAAACTTTACACATACAAAAAACAATTGGCTGAGAGTCAAACAGATTTGATCCGGGTTACTCGGCGTCTCACCCGGTTGCAAGCTGTTTGCATATGACTATGGTTGGGGGTAGGCAATGAAGGGGTTAAGGGGTGGATGGTACCGCTTAACTGGGAAACCTCTATGTCCGAACACAAGAATGTTAATTTCAAAGCAATTTGGAAACAATTTGTAAAAATTGAAGCCATACAAAAAAACGGGTATTTTGCTAACATGTGC
>JAULCE010245186.1:0-10774 GCA_032359355.1 Macoma nasuta | reverse complement strand
TACTACCTCTCGTACCAATAGGTCGTAGTACTTTCCCGAGCTTGCCGGAAAGGGCCGAGTAGTTACGATTGGCACGATAGGTAGTTGGTGAAACGGGCCCCTGAATCGAAACAAATCGAAACAGTTTCTTCATTTCCTCACAATGAAGCATTTTAACACATCTAGAACAAATGAGTTTTGAAAATATTATGGAAAAGGAACATTTGCTCCTACGCAGCAAATGCTCCATGTCCAATATTTCCAAATCCTAATGACCTGAAATTTCCCTTGTTCGAACTAAATTTAGCATCTGATGTAATGAGCTAAATATGGCATATGAGGTAATGGGTTTTACTTGCTCACGTGACACTACCATGACTAAGGTCGATAGACAATCTACACGTATATACACGTATGTTAAACCTACACTACCCGGAGTCAACACATTATACCCGTAGCAAACACACGCGGCGGCTAATCTAGTTATTCGCCGTTTCAATACCATAAGATCTAAATTATAACGTTTTAATGCTCAGGTCTGAAAGCATGTATATGCATTTTTTATAGAAGCTGGTGCATTTCAAGCGAAAAAGACTTGCTTCGGTTACTCAACATAAATCGTGTGTTATCCGTCTTACAGTACATGTCGATTTAATTTTACACAGTGTGTTTCCTTACCTGTATTATCCGCCATGACATAAACCTTTTTGTCGGTGTCTTTAGATACACAGTTAAATCGAGTCCTGCTTAATCACTAATAAAAACACACCGTTGGAACGGGTATAAATACCTCACGGTCACCATCTATATCGGAAAAGTTCACATTGAGCTTACAGGTGAATCGCCGCTTCCTGCACTTGTTAAAAATAGAACATTTTCGTCACGGATTGTACCTTTTCCTTTACTGTTTTACCTATTATCAATAATAACAAAGACATCCTATAAAAAAAAAAGGCCGTCAACGACCCTTGAATGATCAAAGATTAGGGTTGGTCCATGTTTAGGTAAACCAGCATTTTGCAACACATCAGTCAGACATATTTGTACCTATCGTTCTCAATGAAAAAAGCATGCGCTATACATGGGTTTACCTAAAACAGTCTACAGGTGGACTAGCCCTACTCTTTGACCATTCAAGGGTCGTTGACGGCCTATATCCCTTGCTTGGTCCAGCTTGAACCATGTATGGTCTGGGGTCTTCGAGCTCCTCCAGCCAACACAGTCCCTACATGGACTTTCCCGGAATACCTCGGATTGAAGAATCCTCGTGGACGGACCCAGATGACCATTACAATTTTCAATAGTTAAAAATTGCTGGGGTGGTGTATCGGACCATGACAGACCATCCAGGACCTTCCCGGATAAGCATAGACCAAACGCGGATCCAACACTGATCTGACCACGGATTGGCCAAATTTCCATCCAGGACAGTCCGGGAGGTCAGTGTGACTGGGACTTAAGTTGAACAAATATTTATTAGGGAACATGAGTTTAACCTTTTTTTCATGTAAATGCATATTTAGACTATTTAAACAGTGTGGACCTAA
Organism: Macoma nasuta; assembly: GCA_032359355.1. Classification (NCBI taxonomy): domain Eukaryota; kingdom Metazoa; phylum Mollusca; class Bivalvia; order Cardiida; family Tellinidae; genus Macoma; species Macoma nasuta. Next base: position 9,248 of record JAULCE010245186.1, on the reverse strand, counting down.
CTCAGACAGATCAAGGGAGCCCTGCAACATACAAGAAAGTGGATAACCTTTTACTCTTTACTCCATGATAGGCCTTTTGACGCAACCTTAGCAGACGACTTTACACTGATAACATTGTGGAAAACGGGCAAAATTAATGCTCCATTTTCCACAATATCCTCAGCCATTCAAAATTGATGTTTTCCATTCTCCTAGAATTTCTTCCTATTCATCATATACCTTCATAGTAGTAAACTGGGTTTAAAGTACAGTAATCATTAACTTACTAGTAATCATAATGGGAAGATGGATGATCACATCAGTCAGCTTTATTAATGATACACAACTTGAAAAAGATCACAACTCGTTGAACCTGTCACAGCTATTATTTACAGCAGATTACATAAACCATACCGTGCAATATTAGCAGGGCTCTAGGTAAGCATGTGTGAAGAAAACCAAGTTTTGACTAAAATTCTACACCTCTTCCCTCAAACCTATGGTGTGACCATCCGTTGGAATCATCTTTTCAAGACGATTCCAGGGAATGGTCTCACCATAGGGTTTGTGAAGAAATATGGATTTTAGCACTTGTAATATGCAGGTTATCAGGAGGCGCGATTAGTAACCAATTCTAGGGCATTATCCACCACTGCTCACAGTATAGGACTATTCTGTTGGACACCGACACAATAAAACTGATCCAAAGCCTCAGGGAATTGAATAAATAAAATAGGTTTGAAGAAGAATAGAGGAGTTTGAATAGACGACAAAGAGGTAAACAAGTCTAGGGACAATTGTCACTCTTTGAAGGTCAGGCAGCCTGTCAATTTGTAGGTGGTCTTGGTTTGGGCAAAAAGGCATCTAGTGGCATTATTAAATGAAACTGCTTGATATGCTAACTTGTTTCTTTATCTAAGCCATCTCAAATACAATATTTATTTACCCGCTCTTATTGAAATGCAAAAAAATATCTTCTGCTACAATTGCATTATGAGAAAATACTTTACTTCAAAAAGGCCTATCTACTGATACAGGGTTAGCTCATGCAGTTAGGCATGGGAATTGTTTACTGTAGAGGAATGTTTCTTCATGGTCCAGCTGGCACCATGTTTCAGTAGTGCTCTACTACGTCTGACTGTCTACATTTTCCCGTCTCCATTCACCAATGTTGTGTTTTACAGCCCCAGCGTGACCCCAGCCATCGTAATCATCTCAACTTTCCCACACTAATGAAAACATATTCGAGGGGAAAGCAAACCTATCAACACACAATAATCACGTCTTCTTCACTTTTTGCACACTTAACCAGTAGAGGGAGATTTGTTCAACAATCTATGATGATGCTTTGCTAACAGTTGATATACCCGACTCCCTGGTCCAAAAGGTTTAACTGTAAGATGTGCAAAACTAATAAAACAGTGAAGACTCTGATCAAGGCTACAGACAAGGCCTGTATTCCTAATGCTAAAATCCTAATTTATTAAATTCTAGGTCAAAACCCTATTCAATAAAATCGTCTTGAAAAGACAATTCTAAAGAATGGATGGTCACAGCAAAGAGTGAGGTAGAAATATAAAAACTTTGGAGGAAATCATTTTAATTATGCATGCTTAAATGGAGCCCTGCCCTGATCACAGGATATGCAGCTCTCCATGAGAAGTTAAAGCTAGAGTCACAATAAAGCCAGACTCCACATGGATCACCTGGACTAACACAGACCACCCTGGATTAAGATATATCTTGATCTGGGGCGATTCGGGGTGAAATTGAGTTGACGGTCCCGCGACGGTCACAAACCATTGACCCAACACAGCACCACTCCAGATCAACAGGGAGCCGCGCACACAGAACCAACACGAATGATCACCCCGGACCCAACACTGTGTCAACACGGATGACAACGGACCATCCCGGACTGAAATTTGGCTGACATTGGATAGATCCTTGTTGGATCCTTGTTGGGTACGGGACAGTCATGGGTGGTCTGGGCCGATCCGGGTTGATCCATGACCAATACAACATGCTGGATTGCCCCGAATCAACACCGTGCCACTACAGACCTCCCCCGACTGTCCCAGACCCAACACGGACCGTCCTGGATGGGAAGAATTTCTAGGAGAAAGGAAAACGCCAATTTGAATGGCCTTGAAAGCATAATATGGGAAAGTGACCATTTACTCATAATGTTCAAATACTTCATTTTCCACAATGTTTTCAATAGTCATCTGCTACGTACTCAGAAAAGGTGGGAATGCACTATGAACTAGGGAAGAGTAATTTTGTACTGGACAAACCAGATCTGAATCGATACACTGATCTCCTCACACATTTGGCTAAACCTTTGATGAAAAAAACTGAAGTTTTACAATTCACATTTAAGTCTTGACCTGTCAAGACACCTGGCAAATAGTAAACTCTGAACCTGTTGACCCCATCGGTACAAAACAGTATTGCAGATCAAGACAAAGGTTGTATATGATAACCTTTACCAACCCAACAATTTTAAACCCATCCATTGCTAAATCACATGTTATTATGCTTTAGTAAACAGTGCAGACTCAGATCCTTAAGAAACTGTGTCTCAGGGTCTGCATAGCCTTTACTTCATACCCTATATTTAGACTCTCTCTCTCAGACTCTCTCTCTATCTTGATCTCTCTCTCGATCTCTCTCTCTCTCTCTCTCTCCACTACCTGATACCTGGCCAAAATGGCTCACTAGATTTGCCACACAATTCTCCACTGTTCAGCGTTCAGCCCCAACCCTAGTTCAAAGCGATACAACTTCACACATAGATCATGCATATTAATTACTCCCTTTTATCTTGGCCAACTCACACTTTGAAGTCAGCCAAGCTGTCAGCTATCCCATTTCTAACCTAAGCTACTGATGTTCATCGACCATTACAAACAGTCTGGATCCAGATCAGGCCCCACAGCGTGTTGGGCCTGATCTGGATCCAGCCTGTTTGACAACTAGAAGTCTACTTCTGCCAAATTAAGACTTTTCAGTTTAATGTTCTAAATGAAACAGACAACACCTGGATGGAGGATATCTATGTGGATAACTATCTGGACTGATCGAGGTTAACTATGAATTGTCAGCTCTACAATCACCTTTCCTAACAAAATCACCAGCTGAGGAAAGACATCGACAATGACAGCGACAATGACAGCGGGAGCTCCAGTGTTCACCAGGTATCAAAGTGGTAGCAGCTTTCACCGACGAATCGAAGCCTCTACATAGATAACAAGTTTCCTTGTATTGCAAACGATGTAGATCCAGATCGGCGGCTGTATCATCTAAGACTCCCCCAACACCCAATGCATTATGCTCTGTCTGTACTATGCTATGAAACTAGCTCAAAACTAGATTTGTTGTGCTCATGCAAACAATGTAGATCCAAAGCAGCTGTATACACCTCAGATTGGATAGCCATCAAAACGCCACTTATCTCCCACTCTAACAACTACAGGTAAAAACACACTGAGAAAACCACATTTACATTCTTAAAGGTTTATTCTTCACTGCAACCAAAGTGCACTCATCAGCTAATGGAACCTTACAAAGGACAATATATTGGTGTTCATCCAAAACCAACTAAGTGCCATTTTAAATTTTGAATTTCAAAATGCTGCTGACACTTGCTGAAGAAAGAATGTCTAAACTACAAAAAATAAATTGCAAAATCGTTTTAACTTATTATCTAATAGAGCCATTTCTTATCATTAAAGACCCATACTTTACAATTGTCCAAAACATATTTCTCTCCTCAAAACTCTATCCTGTGACCATTCATTATGAATCACCTCATTGAGGCGATTGGTAACCTTTTCCTCCACAGAAGCCTGACCTTTAGCACCCCAGTGTAACTGATGGCTATTGAAAACATTGTAGGAAATTAAGTATTTGCTCCTTGCCTACAATGATTTCAATAGAAGTGAAAAAATGCATTTTTCTTTTGCCTAGATTTTCATATTTTTCATCCATTGTTTCCTTGGTAATTAGTCAATAAATAGCTTGTGGAGGAAAGAGTTACATGTATGGTCAGAGGGTTTTTTGATAGATGATTCGCACTGTTATCTGCATGTCTGTATTTCCTGGTCAATAAAAGGATGGTCACCGAGAGACACTAATTAATCCTTGCCTTTGATCTTCCCTAGTCACGGTCATTTGACTTTTGACCACAATGTTACAGCCAATAAATTGACCAGTCACTTCCTACAAGAAGACTTTTTGCACCTGCCTTAAAACCACTTCAGATGGGTCAACATGTTAACACTGCTCAAACTTTGAACTCTTCAATAGTTAACCCTTAACCCTTTTAACACTGAATTCTCAGATGGACTGTTCCAATTTTGAAATATGACTTAAGTTTATATTGAGATTTTGTAGATGTTCTCCCCTCAACTTTAAAATATGCCAAACAGTGTAGACCCTGATCAGAGGGCTCCCCATAGAGCCCTGACTGATTGTTTGCAAACTTAAGGACCTGTAAACTCGTTTCGGACCTCACTAAAAGGGTTAACCTTCTGCTTTATTAAATTGTTGACTGCTTCATTTTAAAATCTTTTCCTATTTTGCTAGAAATTTGGTGAAACAAATGTCACAGCATCAAATGGATTGGATCCACTAGATCAGACTTTGACCAACTCAGTATCTGATCAGGATTTCAGTGTATGCAATTATAATTATTGTTTTAATCATGAGTAACAGACTCAGATGAACTCTTTAAACTCTGATGCTATTTTAGACTCACTCCCAGTGAAAGTAAATGATGAATAAGTAGATTATCTACTGAGAAAAACAAACACCAATTTTGAATAGCTTCCAAAACATCATAAGTGGCAATTGAAGCAATTTTGCCCATTACCAGCAAATGCTCCATTTCCTGCAATATTTGCAATAGCCAGTTGGTTGCTACAGAGGCATTAAAAGTTGTCCACCCTTTGTACTGTCCTAGCATCTGAACTCACAATCACTTCTAAAAGCCCCTGGACTTATGGGCTAGATCTCTGCCTTGGGCAGGTTCTGATTTTCATGTGGGGGAAGTCTTCAGGCTGATTTGCAGAAGGTCTTTGGTTCTACCCAGTTGCCGCCCTGTACCCGAAGGAACAGGTCGGCTTCTCGGATCTTCCTTGGCCACCAATAAGTAATGAGCCAGGCAATGCGAAATGCCTGAAATTCTGTGGAGGCCACATAAAACCCACCAAAAACAAAACAATCAAACAAATAAGCATCAAACCCAGTAGTTCTTGGTGATGGCAACAATGGCATATATATATATATATGCCGTCAAGCCATTAAAATGAAGGCGCAGTTGAGGTTGATGATCTGTCAGGGCCCCATTATAATGTGTGTATTTAAAATGTTAAAATCCATTTTTTCTTCACAAAACACTTTATACAGGGTTTGGTGCAGACTATTATAATGTATTATTTAAGAATGCTTTTCTGGACCCCTGAATACTTTGTTTAACACTCAGATCCTATAATTTAACTATTCATTCATTGCTAAAATCGTACACCAGAGTTTAAAGGCTTAAGTAAACATGAAGAGGTGACAAACGTGATGGAACTACCATGGTAAAACATTGCTACAGACCTACTCCTGCGGATGACAACTGTTAAAGGTATTAAAGATTATGCTACTTGAGGAGATTCTTTTATCTTTGCAGTAAATACTTTTTATTCCCTGGCTATATAGATCATAAGCACTATTCAGTGCTCCTGATAAGCATGCGCAAATGATACATTTTCGACAAAAAATCTATACTTCTTATCCAAACCCTATTGAGTGACCACTCATCAGAATCGTCTTTTCAAGACAATTCTAATGAGTGGTCACTCCATAGGGTTTGGTGAAGAAATAAGGTTTTAGCATTTTAAATATGCACATTAACTGGAGCCCTGACGATTCCATCACTGCAACAGACATCTGCTAACATTCTCCACTGCTGTGGATTTCAGAATTTTGTATAATCTACTCATCTTCATCATTTTTCAAATAAAATATTGATAAAGTGGATATATTTTTCGAACTGGATTAGATACGAATTACAAAGTATGGGTATCTGATCTGGATTCAACCCGTTTCCATCCATGTGTAGCTGAGAGTAGGGGGTCATGGGGGTTAAAGGTAAAACACTCAGAGAGAAGAAATGTTGATTGCTAAGAACACCGTACCTCATGAACTGCTGGCTATATCTCTCTCCAGCACAGAAATAAATTGTTTCAAGATCTAATGTAAGTAAGGTACACATATCTTTGACTGAAGTTCTTTTATACCTCAACCAATCCCCATGTTGTGACCACTCATTAGAATTATCTCTTGAAGACAATTCTAATGAGTGGTCACAATCTAAGGTTAGATTGAATAAGTATTTTATCAGGGCTCACTCCATAGGGTTTGGTGAAGAAATAAGGAATTTCTCTTGACTTTGATAATTAAGTCTCTCTTACTTTTAACTCCATACATTTTACAAAGCAGAAACAGTTTATTTGACAGGGCTCCAGATGAAAGGCATACTTTAGACATACATGAAAAATAATGCTGTAAAGAACAGCATCTTTTGATATTATACTCCATAGATACACCTTCTTCATAGGAGATTACATTAGAAAACAAAGTAGGAAACTGAGCATTTGCTCAATATGAGCAATTGCTCAATTTTCCACAATGTTTTCAAAGCCATCAAATTTGGAATTTTCTTGGCAATTAAAATTTATTTAATATAATCTTCGTATTCACCATACCCATGGCTTGGTGCAAAACTATTGAAATAGTTTTGCACCAAGCCATCGAATTATGCTTTCATTAAAATGTCTAAAAATGGCATGTGGTGGAAAGGGTTTGACAGACTGATATACATCATTATTGACAGCTCTCCAGTCCTTTGATTGGACATCTAACAAAAAACACTTCCAATTCCTTACGGGATATCATGGCGGTTCCTCTTTCACAAAACGGCTTTGGTGACCCTTGATGTCAAGATGGCAAGGCTTTGATCTCCGACACATGAAACATTTCTAACCTGCAGTAATTAAAGCTCACCTGCTGCTTAAACAGAAGTTAGTTCAACTTTATATCTCCCCATCTTTTTTGTTTAATGAAATTTCATTCTGAATATTCATTAAGAAACTTTCGTCCCATGTAATTGTATAACAGCCTGGATCATGATCAGATACCGAGTTAATTGCTATCAAATCTGGGTCGATTTTGTTACTTGCATAATAATGGCAGTATGGTCCCTATGCAGGATTAGGATAAGAGTTAACCTTAACCTGCTGTCAACATTGTAGCCTGATAATCACCCCGCTACATTTTTAAACTTTGCCTGGTTTGCTGAAACTTATTTCAAAGGGTCCGACAGATGGGATCCGGATCAGACCCCGAGTGACTCTGCGTCTGATCTGGTTCCAAGCTGTTTGTCATTATCTAATTCACAGTTGTAAATAGTAGGTTAATGGTTAACGCACCGCAAAGCTCCAGATAAGCGTGCACGACAGAAACATTTTTTGACTAAATTTATGAAATGGTCACACCATATGATTACGTTAAGAAAATAAGGACTTTAGCATTTTAGATTAATAAGCAGGTTACCCTGATCTCTACCCAGACTATCTTCTGCTTTAACCCGTATACTGCCAAGCATGACCACAGTAATAACATCAACCAGTTTGAACCCAGATCAGACACCCAGTAACTCTGCGACTGATCTGGATCCAAGCTGATTGATACTCATACAACAGTTTCACCATCTTTTAAGCTAAGTGAAAAGTGTTAAAAAAGTCAAGCAGATGAGAATTTCAGCAGACTATAATTTCGACAGTTGAATAGGGGATGATCTTTAACAACTGTTGTCTGCTGCAGGTTATAAATTATTCATTCTCTGATTTTTTTAGAGATACAATCAGTATCTTACAACTTCAATGTGGACAAGATGTGGAGGTCTGCTTTTCAACTCATCTGGATCCAAACTATAGGCAAATGTTACAGCAATGTCAAAATATCTCCAATCAATGTGCTGCAGGGCAGTGCAGGCTTATCCCGCTAATGAGCGTTTCGACACAGGAACAGACAGCCAAAGCAAGTAAAGAAATGTCGGTAAAAGCTAAAACCTACCATTAAAGAGATTATACAGCGATACATTACAGTGTTTTATGGCCGACTCCCTTTGAACTTCTCTACATTATGTAAGGCGGGTAAGCTTCGGTCTTTGATTCCAGCGCATTCAAAAGAATTTCAAATATTATTGCTTCTTGGATTAGAAGTACTTTAGCTCTTTGAACACTCATTTAACAAATGGACTATTCCAACTTTTAGACAGGGACAGTTTACCTTATCTTATTAAGGCAGTTTCCTACATTTTTCTCTAAAATGATATCCAATTCAGATTCTGGCACACAGATCAGGGTTTACACAATCAGCAAAAGACTTCACACTAAATTCCTTCCCTCAAATGAGTATATATATAGTTGTGCCTGAAGTTTAATAGCACAGAAAATCAGGTTAACTCTTTTTTAACAACAGGAGCAAAAACAAAATAATGGACACCATATTAGTTATAGTATCATCTTCAAAAAGACGATTTTAATGAAAGTCACATCAGTGACACCTCATAGGGCTTACAAATCTAATGAATACTCACCATAGGGTAATGGGTATTTAAGCATTCTGGATGACCCATTACTCCATATGCCATTTTAAGACACGTCTACAATGAAAGCATCTGATAACAAGAAAGGCTATATCTAAGGGGGAAACAAACACCATTTTGAATACAATGTATATTTGAAAACATTGTGAAATGAAGCATTTGCTCATTATGAGCAAATACTCCATTTTCTGCAATGTTTTCAAAGGGTATTTGAAAAGAAGTTGTAAAAAAGGTGTATCTATGGAGTAAAGGGTATGGAGTAAAAGGATAAGCACATTATCTGTAAGCCTAGTGTGGTGAAAACATGGAATTTCAGCACTTAGATCTCTCATTCCAGTACAACAGATGAACAAAAGTTTTCACAGATCAACAAAAGATGTACACTCACGATCGGGCAATAAATATGTAGTGGTGTGTACTCGTAATGTTGCTTTTGTGGGGTGGAATATTGCCTTCCCCGGGAAATAAACCGTTTGAGCCTCTGGGTATATATGAGAGCAAACAGCTGCCCCCTCATATCAACTGAGCTCAACATAAGAGGCACATATATATGTTTGGCAAATTAATCCTTTTCCTCATGAATATTTTTTTTTTTTTTTTAAATCAT
>JAULCE010245075.1:0-11044 GCA_032359355.1 Macoma nasuta | reverse complement strand
TGTGACTGTGCTGATTGGGTGGCTGTTTTGTGTTGTATGTGGTGTGTCCTGCAAGACCTTTCTATCTACTTTTATCTATATTAAATATGTCATCCAAATATTTCATCATTAAACGCATGTATGACATCTGCCTGTGAATCCGGGTTTAGACGTTACAGGAAATCTCTCTCATAGCAGTACAAAAACAAGTCCGCGACAAGTGGTAGTTTATCTTTAACAAGGTCATTGGGAAGGGTAGTGTAAAATGTAGAAAAAAAGGTGCTAAAAGTGGATGATAGATACCTTTTATTTTGTAGTATACTTAAGACTTCGTTGGAGTGTTTTATTGACGACAGAGATTAATTCCTGAATTCACAATAAGACTTCACTGGCTCTTAAATTTTAATTAAGAGGATTATAGTAATGACAGTTTTGTAGTGATACAAGAGCTTGAATTTGCAATTAAAGGCGCTTTGTATGGTTTCTATTGGAGTTTAGGTATCCAGTTCATTGTTGGTAGCTTGCGTTGTGTAATTATCATACCAGCTCTCAGTTATTTACACTTAGATGTTCTGATACGAAAGAAGATTTGTTTTCGTTGAAATTTTAGAGAATAATACGTTTTTCTATCATACCAAATACTTGATTCTTCCATCAGAAAGAGTACTCGGCATGTTCTAGACTAAAAAGGCTATTGAAACTTATACCAAAGTATAAAACAGCTCGGATCCGGATCAAAGATCGAGTTACTCGTTCTCTGATCTATATAAGCTAGTTGCCGTTATCACAACAGTCGCGGTTAGTATATGTGGATCTAGCCTGAGTTTGCTCGAGTTCTTTAATGTCAGCAATGCAATAGACCTTTTGCAAGTCATTTGGTTTGAGTATGCACTGTTTGCCTGCATTGTATATTTAGAGTAAGTAAAAGTAAAAGCTATTTTATTTTAGAATTCAACAAGCAAACTGATAGTATCGGACAATTTGCTGTTGAAGTCCTCTTACCTCTTTCTAAGCGGGTGATCGTTAGGCAGAAGCTCACCGTTTTCGTCCAGTAACCTTTCTGGACGGAAATTCCATGGATCTCCCCAGATTTTCTCATCATGATGTACGTGTAACAAGTTAGGAACGATCTACAAAAAACACCTATCAACGATTTACGCAGTTATGGTCTGTCCACATCTATACTTTTTAACATTGATCCCACTAGTTACGGCTGTACTGTGGTTATTTGTTTAAACACTATGGAGCGAGAACAAACACCGAATAAATTTGTTTCGTATTTGTTCGAAAGATGTTTGACAACAGGACAATGATAACATTTTATTTCAGTTGAAAAGAACGATGTTCAAAACTGTAACAGACGGCATGTTGATTAGACGACACATTTAGCAGCGGGTATGCGTTTAAATGTCAAATATAGGTTCATGTATTGGTTTCTTCATCAATGATAATTTTAAAGATCAAATTATCATAGCAAAGATTGGGTTTGGCAAAAGTAGGTTTAAATAAAAAATAATGCAGATCCTTATGATGGGATCCTCAAGGAACCTTTGGATGTGGTTCTTTACATTCTGCTAAAGCTCTTGTTAAGATTTGAAAGGAGGTGTTATTTCCTTTAAAACGCATTAGCGTACAGACTGTTTTATCTCAAAATTGAATTCATGATTTAATCAAAATAAACATCTGAACCAATCATATAGGGGTTTTGTTGATACCTGTCGGAATTGTGGGAACTGCTTTCATTAGTTTTGATCACCCAAATTTGTAATTAAGTTCGAACTTAATTCGAGCTAAATCTTACTTATAGAATACTCACATAAACTTCAACATAATAAGTATTTACTATAAAAAGACGAAAAAGCAGCATAGATTAGTGTTAAGACATTGATTGTACTTTGATAAGAGATCAGTCACGTTAAAATGACTGTCAATGACCATTCAATGCTAAATGACCAGTTTAAATGGAGGCTCCTCCAGCAATATTCTTATCTTAGTCAAACGTTTTGCAAAATAAATTAAAAAATAATCTTCCAACACCGAAAAGTTTAATTTTCTAATTTTAAACAAGAACTATCTCTAAAAATGATATTCGGCGGTAAAATTACTTGAAAGCTGTGATTGTATAAATTGCTGTATGTTGCAATGAATATAACAATATGTATACACCAGAGGCGTATGCCATTTGTCCTGCGACTACAGCTCCTAGTAACATAATAAAGGGTAACTCAATACACTTAAGTCTATTCGGTCAATAGAAGCGATTCGGTCATTGGGCGTATACATTTCTTATACGAAGTACCGGAAGTATTACTTAGTGAATATGACTGTATCAAATTGAAAGCACTACAATAAACCATTTTCTGTATAGGTACACCATAAAAAAAGAAAGACTGAATTTAAAAATAACTAAAAAGATAGGTATCAGACCCATGCCTAGACGTCGAAAACGTTCGGGAGGCCAAGACTAAATCCCCATCACCACAGATAACTCTTGATTGTTTCTTCCGTCTCATAAGACAATAGTATGCGTCTATGATTAATACAGCTCGAAAGCTTGTTGATTTCATTTCTTGTAACCCAGTCGGGGCCACTAGCCAATGGATACACCGTTTTTAAGATATTTAACTTCATATATCTAGTTCTGGTTCTTTCTCATTGGTGGAAAATGTAGGTCAATACCTATCTCATAAAGCTACTGCCGTAAAACGTATTCGGTTATGTAAAATGACGTTACGGCATCTGGAGATAGTTATGATGATATAAAATGATTTATATCTGACTTACATACCACACACATATGATAGATATGTAACTGAGCCTTCGTCCGGACTCCACATCATTTGAAAGTTATAGAAAAACAAGCACTGTATAATATTGTTTTGACTTGCTCTGGTTTCTACCCATTAAGACTCCCTTACATCTAATAAAAATGTTTTTGTACATGAATCGAAGAATGGCTTCTAGAAAAAGGCGATATGCCAAATTTTTATATTAAACCCATGGAGCCTGATAAGAATGTATTTAAACGTGACTGTATAAGATTCAATGAAAAATGAAATTTCACGAAACTCAGGAAATTTTCCTGGTTTCATATTATTTCGAGCTGGCGTTTAGTCAGATAGTGATAGTAATTCTTAATTGATCACTCCACTGCAATAGTTTAGCTCCGCATTAGTAAACGTTGGAACGGGAATGTGAAGATCCTCCTATTGTTTTACCAAGCTATTCTTCGGGATGTCGTATCCTTCAAATTCTAGGTTTGACTTGCAGATATGAAAAAGCGCACATGGTATCGCCGGAATCAGTCGGTGCGTTTCGAGCGCAAACGCCTCGGTGTAAGGACAGATAACTTTATCATCCAGGGTGGGCAATCTGCCTCGCCCTATGACTCGGTCTATCTCGCTCTGTAGCTTGGATTGGAACTCCGGGTGGTTGACAAGAATCAGAAACGTCGAGCTCAGGTGAGAGAGGGAGGTCTGTATACCTGCAAGTTTCATAAAGTGGACAAGTAGATCAAACAGGACACACTGCAAACAAACAGCCACCCGAACATCAAATAAACAAGTTAATTATCAGAATACACCCACAAATACACATGTACACACATACGCTTGCGCGCGCCCAGACATACATATCATATAGAAGACACACCATGACAGAAACAGACATACTCGTAAAACAAGGGCGAAGACAGGAGTATCGCCTTGTAACGGTCAGTGGCAAACACACAATGGGGGTTTTAATCCGGTTTAGGGGCACCCAACCTCACTCTCATCCCATCACCACCCCATCAGACGTGCAGTGTAAATAAACGGTATCACCGTCCGCCTGCTCCACAATATTAGTGATGGCAAATCCAGATGTAAAAGGTATGTACACCATAGACATATGACAAAAATCATTTACTGTATTCGCCAATCATCAATGTATTCAATGACTTGTCTGAAGTAAGAGTAATTGTAGGGAGCCATCAATGGTACAACAGAATAAACACAATACAACGATCCGACGTTCTCCTTCGGTTTCCGGCTTTCAAAGTAGTATTCACATATTATTATAACATTCCGGTTGTCGCAAAAGCAAAGACGCACGCGTGATTGCCAACTGTAAAAGGGTTCACCACCTAACATGCAGTGCATTTTAATATTGTTGGATCATAGCCATTCTTAATAAATTATTTAAGAGTTGATAAGAAGGTTTTGCAAAACATACCATATACAATACAAGGACACAAAACAGACATAAATCTAAAATGAAGACAGTAGTACCGCCTTGAAATGGTCAGTGGCAAACACGGTATCCCCGTCCAACTGCTCCACAACATCAGTGATGGCAAATCCAGTTGTAAAATATATGTTAAACATAGAACTATAAAAAAATATTGACGACTGTTTTCATAAAATTTAATAATCACTCATTTATGCGTAAATGACTTGTCAGAAGTCAGAATAACTGTAGAGCAGCCATCAAGGGCACGACAGAACGTGCACAATACAAATATCCGACATAATCCTTCTGTTTCCGGTTTTCAAAGTAGTCTTCATAGAGTATCATGACCTTCCTATTGTCGCACAAGCAAAGAAGCACGCGTGATGACCAACTGTTAAAGGGCTGATCAAAAAACATGCAGTGCGTTGTTATATTGGTGAATCATAACCCTTCTTAATGAATGTTTTAATACGTTTAATAAACAAAGTGTGAAAATGGGTATGTCCAGCGATTTTCAGAAGCTTGTAAATCACATCACTATAACACTCCAGGAGTGATACCTTGTCGCAGGAGCGCCTTTAAATTACATTTATACTTGCCAATGAGAGAGATATTACAATATGATTTCGAGAAGGTTTTACGAAGTTCGTCATACGAGGAGTTTTACAGTAAAGACACGATTGCGATTACTGTAATCCTCAACGGAGGAACAGGCCCTAGCGAATTGTCTAAGTTGAGAAATGTAAACCCCCTAAGATTTAGCACGGGGAAAATCTTCGCCAAGATGAGGGTAATTTACATTTTTGAAACTAGTCATCTCATTTACCATAGATTTTAGAAGAATCATTTCCACTATTAATTGAAAGATCAAATTGGAGAAAAGATGCTGAAATATCCGAAATGTTAGCTTTATTTAGTTGAAGTTCTTAGGGTAACTAGATGTGCCTAGGTACTATAAGGACACTTTTATATCTCATTAATTGAGCGTCGGCGACCGTTTGTATGTTTGGGGTTGGGTTTAAAGCGACTTAAATACTATAAAACAAACGTCCGGTGAACCCCTATGGCAGTATATTGGTTTGATAGATAAATAATTGTTATACAAAATATAAAATTCTGACAATTGTTTACAATAAGGGTTTTACATGATTGATATGTAAAGCCAAATATTCGAATGAAACTCGACGTCTAATTTTCGGTTGCAACGTCATATTTCTACCGCGGCGCCGTTGACGTTGACTGTGGATCAACACAATTAAAATGATTTGCTAGCGTTTTATTGTGACATGGCGAAAGAACAAACCCCCAGCTTGTAAGAACTATATTATAACCGATACGAGCAAACAACGTTAGTTTCTCTTTTTCAGAAGTTGTGGGTAAAACAGGTAAAGTTTGATGCTTCACGTATCAAAGACTCATAGAGATATCGAAATTGTAACAAAAACTTTCAAACCAGAAATGTCTTCAAGTTTTATCGTGCAGAACAGCTCTGCAAAATTCGAATATAATTTCATTGAACGCGTTCCACCTTAGTTGGAGAAAATATGTCACCACTGACACTAATCCAAATAGAAAAGGGATGTTGCGTTTAGTAATCTTCATTTGTACCGTGCCACTAATTGACCTCTATAACGTTTACTCTTTCATTATAATATAAAACCCCGCTTTTTTGTCATATTTCCTACAAAAGCATAAACCATATCATTACGCATTGAACATATACTTAAGGAAAAAAATAGGACATACAGGGACGTACTTTTGGGTGGAATATATTGCCTTGGTATGAGTGATTATTTAATTTTATGAAAACTCAAAAAGTCCTAGACGCTCATGAAAAAGTCTGAGATGACTGAGCGTATTTGACTTAATGCACGTCTAGATTTACCGTCTTACTGGTTGTATGACTGATGAATCTTACTTTAATAAACAGCTTGTTTGGCAATATTGTCACATATTGACCACAAATTGACAAAAAAAATATTTCATGTATGCGAAAGTAATCAGAGAAACAAAACCGGCCTTAAACTGGAGATGCTATTACTTATGTAGGTGGAGTTCTTGTTTGAAATTAGCACACTTTCAAACTACCTCCCTTTGCATTGAATAACGCTTAAAATTAAAACCTTAGCTTGAACATCGCTTAAAATTAAAACCTAAGTCTTCCAATGAATGGCTAACCGTGATTTGATACTTATGATATATTGGTGGTAAACCATAGATTTTTTCAAACTAATAAACAGCAAGTAACACCGGAAAACAATACAGCTGTATATTAATGAAGTTCGCCTATGGGAAATGTCATTATATTACTGTATTGAACATGGCAGTATAAGTTGCGCTTAAATCAACATGTTGAGCTTCAAAGGTAGCATAACTGGTTTTCAAGTATGACGTATTGTTTACTTTGAGAAAAAGCGGCATTTTTAAAACACGATATTTCTTTTCGAAGGCGGCCTCTGACCGTACTGTTTAGTTCGATGATTAGTTTTATGCTAAAACCAAAAGAAGTATAATGCTTCAGTAGTCATTATTGTAATAGTATGTTTTCCACGCAAGATTCCGAATAAACAAGCGAAAATCAATACTCTCCGACCATAGATTAAATTTCTTTAGCGAACAATATTGTGTGACCATATATTACAGTCGTCTTGAAAAGCCGACTTGAACGGATGGTCACAGTTTATTTTGACTTTGTTAAAGCGCCCTTTATTTATCCATGACAAATAATGCAGATATGTTGTTACCTGCTGTTAACGTCTCTACTATTGTGCAGATTATTTGGCCGTCATTGAAAAGGCGGTCATCACCATCCCTCGTGTCCTGGAGCTGCTCTCTTATCATGAAGTCAACAATGCCCCTGATCACACCTGGTGTGTAGGTTGTCTACAGAACGGAAACTAATTAAATTGAGACAGGAATCGGATTCAAATTGGGAACCAAATTGGAACCGAATCAAATCTGTATACTGTGGTTGTATGGCTGTTGAATCGGCTAAAAACTCTTATAAACAATATAATGCGTTTTTTAAATTGCAGTATGGGTTTTTTGATAGTGTTAAACCGGTTTGTAGGTCTATTCAATCACAACCTTACTGGAAGCCATTCGGAGCGAAACCGGTAATACAGCAAAGACATACTTAAGCCGCTCTTTAAAGTTGGAAGTAATACCCGGAGTTTAGTCATATATATAGGCAATACAAGTCATACACATCATTCAGCCTAATCATAACCCAATTTAACATCCTGTCCGATTACGTTCTACACTGTTTGACTTTTGTAAATTCTGGACCCGATTCTATTCTAACTGTGAAATATACGATTTGCCTTATCTATACGCTTTACATAGTACAAAAGTTTATTTATTTTCCCCGTGGGAGGGGTTTTCAAATGATTATAAAGAATTGTATCCATATCTGGAA
The DNA here is from genome assembly GCA_032359355.1 of Macoma nasuta. Lineage (NCBI taxonomy): Eukaryota > Metazoa > Mollusca > Bivalvia > Cardiida > Tellinidae > Macoma > Macoma nasuta. The sequence goes on along the minus strand of JAULCE010245075.1, from coordinate 3,438 downwards.
TTTAACTTCAAATTACGTTTTCGTTTTTTCAGATGTGAGCCTCCAAGTCGTAGATGTACTAAAACCTTTGCATGAGGTTATACAGGTTGATGATACACTTGAATTATGTATAAACTAGAGTACTTAGCGTATTATAGTAACCATGAACACGAGGCAAATATGTTCCGAACAGTGAGGATAGGCTCGAACCAAAACGATCCACCTGTCAAACCTACCTTGATCAGCACTGTTTGCAAAATGAGCAAAGATGCAAATACATAAAAAAGGTGAAATCCACGTAGGCGACATGTCAGCAAAACGTACAATGAACAATATAAACGTTTTACCTTCGGATCATCGAAGAACATCTTAACCAGCCTTTTTCTGGCATTGACAAGTTCTTCATATCGATCCCTGAACACAGTTGGCAAATGGCGGATATACGGAAACATTCTCATTTTGTCATTTTGCTCAGATTGCTTAACCAAACTACGTTCTGATAAATCTTAGCATGTCGTTCAACGTGATTTATTTTACCCTTCGCCTGCTACGAAAATTGTCGTCTGCTAAATATGTCGTCTGCCGCAGTTTTAAACATCGTCCGAATTCTAAATATTTAGTGAACCTAGTGTCCGAGTGTCAAACAGCTTGGAGCCAGATCAGACGCCGAGCAGTTTGAAAAATCTCCTTAGTCGCGACTCGGGTTAATATCAAGCCTTTGTGATAGCGTTCCTATACTTTTGAAATCTTTACCATGGTTAATCAGATGGTAAGCTAGGGTCGAAATTTTTATCATTCTCCTGTAGCTTACCTTGATACTTACTACTATAGAAAGGATGTTCTCAAGAGACCGCTTAATAATATTCTGTTTATCAAACACCTCGCAATTGTATGATTCTATTTGTTCAACCAAACGACTGATCTCTGAGTGAACCGTATTCTCGAAATCTTTCTTGCCTTCTCCGTATGCATGAATGGCTTTGGTAAACCCTTTCCGAAGGTCACCGTGCTTTGAACCATAGGCATGTTTCATAAAACCGATGCTTTGACTCCCATATAGGAACTCTTCTCCAAAGAAGGTTGGTGCTCTGTCGTTCATTAACCGTTTGTATGGGTCCGCGGTGAAGGCTTTACGGATAAAATCTGCAGAATTAAGAACAACCAGTGTACTCCCATAAATATTGATTTTAAATACATTTCCATATTGCCTGGCGTATTGTTCAAATTTGAAGTAAATGTTTCGTTGTGTCATTTCAAAGCCCAATCCAACGACCGGCCATCCTTTTGGACCTGATATTTCTTTTCCGATTGCCTTTTTTCCGCTTCTCAAGAACAGGTATAAACCGAACAATCCTATGGCAATGTAAACTAAAACAAACATCTCTTATTATGCGATGCAACCAGCACACTAGCTGCGATGTACACTACACTGTCGCTCTGTACCTGTGTACTTGTCATGCATCTTAGGATAACTAGTTCAAGGTAGTTGTGCATACAATGTTCAAATTGGCTATCCTCGTATGCTTGACTCTCTGTCTAGTTCAGTTTAACGTCGACTCCCTGTAAATGCAAAACACGCATGACCGAATACAGTAAGCTTTCAACATCATAAATTGAAATGGGATATGTGTGTGTCTGTTTGTGTTTGTGGTAACAACGTGCTTTTGGAAGAGGTCGTTGGTGTTCGTCAAAAGCACGTAAGAACCATTTTGGCAACAGTCATTTCAGGCCGACCATTTCTCCGGATTTTTCCGGATTTAATAAAATTAATATTCTCTATAACCATTGTTCTTAAACTGCAAGCAGCATGGGTCACAAAGAGACGCCGTGGTACACGGCGTCTCATTGGGACACAAGCTGTTTGCAAATGTCATCATATTTTCTTCCGTAGCACGCATAAAGGTGAATATTTGCCAAGATCTCCTGATTGTACATGGTCCAGTTATGGTCAACCTGTCACTTGCATGATTTTAGAAAAGTGTGTCGGCTTTCTTTTCAATCAACACGAAGGTGACATGGTTTGACAAATGCCACATGCTTGCTTATAGAAGAAAACCTAACAAAAAAAAGTAACAATAACTCATAGCAGCAGAAATATAATAGTTAACCCTTATCACCCTGCTATAATATCAGCTGCTGATGGTTTCGATGGCTTTTTTATAACTTTGTAAGTTCTGCATAACCATTTGGTACAACTACTGTATGATTGTTAAAGCATAGATTCTGGGTCAGACACCAACGAGGAGTTTGATCCAGATAAAAGCTAAGGTAAACAACCCCAAGGTCACAACAAACCTGATAACAGTAAAACGATACGATGAAAACCAACAAAAAGTGAAAACATTGGCAAGACCGCTCGTCCGAGATCTATCTTGTTTGAGCTATTTATATCGATAAGTATATGACCTGTTTTCGTCAAGATTACGGATATAATCATTTCATCAAAAAGTGCACTTACGTTGCTTTAGATGCTACACTGACAAAATTGAAATAAAGCCGGTAAATCAGCTTGTAATGTTGATATCTTCACTGTTCATCCCGAGTCATAATAGAATATGCAAAAAGCTTAGATCCAGATGATACGCCGGGTACTTCGGCATCTCATCCGGATCAAAGCTGTTTTGAGCCCGGCCAATTTTTTCCAAAAAATATTTATTTGTTGAAGTTTTGAAAAAAAGAAGAAGATGAAATATTGCGCACATTCAGAATTTATTCTGGCATTGTATGGGTTAAAAACTATGTTTTACAGCTACGGTGTGTAAAGAGGATGTTCCACCTATTTACATGCTTGTGGTAGGCCAAACTCATATTGTAGATACATATACTCATGTATGTCATACTCGGGGGACTATGTCGAATTAACCGACGTTTGAATTAAATTCAAATTACCCTCTTGAGACGGCTTAGGTGTCATCACTTCTAACATGAGATACAAGCGTAGTCTTGTAATTAAGATGGCATATTTCTGCCACAACTTTACCACTTAATGTCCACGAAAGATTTAGTGTTCTAATCTCAGATAAGTCTTTATAAAGTGGTAACATAAATATGTTATATAAAAACATATACTCATGTTCTCATAAAGAAAACATTTATATTAGTGACCTTTACTGCTATCACATGATCCACAGTTGAACTAATTATTTTTGCGTAAAAACATTTGCAAATATACTAGCATATCTTCTCTAGCAACTTTTAAATTCGTGTATTGGTCGATAAATGCAGAAGTTTTATGATTTAATTATGGAAATAAGGTATCGCGAAATTGTTGTTGTAGGAAGGTTTTTGTTTTGTTTGTTTTTGTGGGGTTTTACGTCGCTTCGACAGTATTTTAGTCATTTCGCGACGCCCGGCTACTTTCAAGTGAAGGAAGATCCCCAGAAACCCGTCTGAGTTGCACAGACGGACAACTAGGTAGAACCACTGACCTACCACAAGCCAGCCGGAAGGCTTCCTCAC
>JAULCE010244964.1:0-11046 GCA_032359355.1 Macoma nasuta | reverse complement strand
ATGTCTGAATATAAAAAAATCCCCACTTATAGATAAATCAAAAAATCCAATACCAAATTGACATCGAAATCCAACTAGCTCAAGTTTTGCGAAGAAGAATGTGTTTGCTTCGTTGATATGTGAGTAACTATTCCAATTACAAGTAGATTGAATTACCAGCAGTTTTAATTTGATTCTAATGCGGGTAATTCTAACTAATAAAAGAGTCCCGCCAACTTCAACATAACGAACTCAACTGTATGTCTCGCTCTTGTGGTGTCAAGCTTTAACCATCCAAACATCAATCCTTTCCTCAATATAAATGGTTTTTATTGATATACCTTTTAAACATTGTAGGAAATGAGCATTTGCTCGTGGCGAGCAAATGCTCCATTTCCTAAAATGTTGTCAATACAATGTTTAAAAACGGCATTTTTATTTGGCTAAGATTTTCATATTTTCATCTGATTCATTACTTGTGGGTTAATCAAATATTGTTCGTGGTGGAAAGGTATAGTCGTATGGAGATCGTGTTTTTTTTGTAGTCTTATATACATCATACTGATTCGTGTTCAATCGTATGACGGCGGTGTTGATTCGTATTAAATCTATAGGCGTCGTATGACAGTCGTGTTTGATCTTATGACAATCGTATTGTTGTCGTTTGAAGGTCGTTTAAATGTCTTGTTTAGTATTATGAAGGTCGTATGAAGATCGTATAGGGGTCGTGGTTGGTCGCATGACAGCCATGCTTAGTTAATACATTTGCTTTATTTAACAACAAGGTCGAGCACAATATAGTACCAGTTTTTAAATTTTTTTTAATCCTGTTCGCAATTTCTTAAATCGTGCATGAGAAAGGTGTTAATTGCTTGCTTTACTTACTTAAAAATAAAGTGTGACGTGATATGGTTAGTAGCGGTGGTGATATGGTGTAGCGGTTAGACTAGATCAGACCTATCGTACAGGAAGTATTAGATCATGAGTTGCACAGTGTTCCTGTCTGATATGTTGGAAATTGTTTCTTCTGACCTTCTCTGTAACAAGTGCCTTGTCTATATGCTTAATAGTCTAATAGAATACATAGTGTTTTTAAAATGATAATCCAAGAGAATGGAATCACAACCTATATACTCAATGAGTTTAGGGTTAGAAAGTCTATATCTGACTGTTTCTATTGTTTTGAGACATATCATATGTGTCGGTGATATTTGTGGACCAAGGAAACGCTGTTGTTATAATCTTACGTGCAACATCAGCCGTTTTGAGAAATTAAATGTGGACAATGTTTGTGATTTTCGAACCAGTTTGAATGCATTATTCCCGGTGATACATATTCGATTTACCTGCGAATCGGTTCCGGTTCGGTTCAGATGACGGTTTCAATTTAGTTAGTTTAAGTAATGTAGTATACAGGATTAGTAGAGGGTTTCGGAACTATAGTAAGCATGCTTAAAAGTGAGATTCGGTTCTGTAGTAATCAAGATTAGAAGTGAGTTTCGGTACTGTAGTAATCATGATAAGTTGTGAGTTTCGGTACTGTAGTAATCATGATAAGTTGTGAGTTTCGGTACTGTGGTAATCATGATTAGTTATGAGTTTCGGTACTGTAGTAATCATCATTAGTTGTGAGTTTCGGTACTGTAGTAATCATCATTAGTTGTGAGTTCGGTATTGTAGTAATCATCATTAGTTGTGAGTTTCGGTAGGGTAGTAATCATGATTAGTAGTGAGTTTCGGTACTGTAGAAATTATGATAAGTAGTGAGTTTTAGTACTGAAGTAATCATGACTAGTTGTGAGTTTCAGTACTGTAGTAATCATGATTAGTTGTGAGTTTCGGTACTTAAATCATTATAAATATTATTAGTATTGTAGTAATCATGATAAGTTGTGAGTTTTACTACTCTAGTAATCATAATAAGTTGTGAGTTTCGGTACTGTAATATTCATGACTAGTTGTGAGTTTCGTTACTTTAGTAATCAGGATTAGTTGTGAGTTTCGGAACTGTAGTAATCATGATTAGTTGTGAGTTTCAGTACTGTAGTGATCAATTATTTGAGTTTGTAAAGCCAGTCTAAAAGTTTGGAGGTGTCAATCAAACATTGATTACGTGTTATACTTGCATAACAGACACGTGTTTTTTTCTAATCCGTTTACGTCATATGCTTATTAAGACTCAACCAACAGAACGTATAATGATGAATACGATGTTTATTTAGACACAATTCTAATGAAATTGCGGACCTATTTGGAAGGAAATGCAAAGAGTGGAGCATTTGCTCATGATGAATAAATGTTCAATTTCCTAAATGCTTCCATGTGCCATCTTCTACGGTGACGTCATAATAATGGTTATCTAATGTTTTAGGTTAGTGAATATACTAGATAATAATATATTACAGTATAACGCCAAAGTAAAGCTTTTTTTTAATTGGAAGCATATAATATTAAGTAGTTGTGTAACTTAATACAGATTTGATAGATAAAGATTAATGCACTTCAAACTATTTCTTTTGCTTTTCAAGTTGCACAATTATACAATTCTTCAAACCTATCAAGAGAACAAACGCTGATAGCTACGTATAACAAGCGCCTTCTTTGATATAATTAAATGGATAACTATTAACAGCTGAAACAAACTTCAAAGCTTCGAAATAAAACGGCTTCCACTTTCACTGCGTTCATTTAATTAAACACCAGTAAATATGTATGTATTTTGTAAACACATAATCTGGTTTACGTTACCAGTTTTAAGCGTTATTCTTGCAAGAGTTATGATAATTGTTAGATAAGAAACACAGAACAAACAATATCAATTAAGGTCAATCGTGTCTGTTGCTATGGGCTACAGGTTTGAATATATCCCATACTGTATTTGTTCGTGATTGTTACCCCTTTCCTACAAAAAAGTGCTTTTTATTGCCCTTGTAACTTCTGGCTATTTAAAATATCAAAGGAAATTGAGCATTTGTTGGTGAAGAGCAAATGTTCCATTACCAACAATGAGTTCCACAGTTCACAAATTGTATTTGTCTTCGCCTAGATTTTCATATATTTTTCATCATATTCTGTCCTTGTGGATGAGTATAAAAAGGCCTGTGGCGGAAAGGGTTAGAAATGAATTACAGTCGTATCTTTTTATGACGAGTCTAATGAGACGAATTGCATTAGTTCGATTTACCCGAACGTCGAATTGAAATTAAACTTCTGATAATTGAACTCATAGAGATAACCCGTTTATTTTCTACTCATATTCACAAGGAACAAACTTGCCTTTTGGTTCAGATTTTAGTTTCAATTCAATAGACTTAAAGGTGTTTCCGTCAGTAAGGGTATTTTTTTTCTAAATAATAGATTTTGTTTCAACATTGTAGTTTGAAAGAATATGCGAATACTTGTTGAAATATGAATTTACACATAGGGGTGACCGATATTTGTTTAAGATTTTATTGACTCTTTTCTAGTGAACAAATTCAAATTTTCTACGGTTTAGAACCATACACTGCCATTTACCATTACATTTATAAAAAACGATGTGAAAAATGAAAAATCATGAGCAAACGTTTTGTTTTTTTACAATGATTTCAATATCGTTTCAATACGACATGTTTACATTTGTCAATGATTTCATCAGATTATTTCCTTGTATGTACGTCTATATAATAACTTGTAGAGGAAAGGGTTTAGAGCACAATTCTGCATATGAAAATGACAGATCACTATAAACCACCATAAAACGGCACAACATAGTTTATTTCTGTTTATAACATAAGACACATACAATTGTAAATATTTAGAGGTCATTTTACCCATAAATATGCAAAAATAGATATTTATAAAGACGTTTTCGTAGATAAGCAGCCGTTTGCCCCGAAAAGAGAGAAACGCGCGTCTACTGAACGACTTAATTTCAATTTATTCATGCAATGACACAAAAGTGCCAAGAATATCTGTAAATAACTTGTAACCTGTTCACCGGCATACGCGACTAAAATCAACTTTGCAAAAAATTGAAGTCCAAATTCAGACGACTCCTTAGGAATCGGTGCCTGGTCAGAAATTTCACTATTTGCATCACACTATATTCCAAATATTAGAGTTTGGGAAAACAGAAAGTTTAGACCATTATTTCTGCTATTGATTTCGATTCAATATTTGATCTAAACATTTCGAAACATAGCATGAAGATATTCTCTTCATATATACTCATATATACTCAAGTTCAATTGTAATGTCCTATTTCAACACAAATCGTTTCTGTCACTTTTATTATCAATTTGGCTGGAAGTGAAAACGTTTATTTTCAATGTCAGAAATAATTTAACGGACGGCTATAATATTTCAAACAAATTCGAAAATTACGTTTAACATTAACACTATCTCAATTTAAGATTTCTTGAAAACAAAATGGGAACGATCTTGTTGTGTCCATTTTAATATATATTGTGTACCATTACATACTGTCAATTAATACTTTGTAATTTTAAAATATTGATATGTCCTTTGGAAGACTGGAGCATAAAATACCGTAGCTGTAGTAACCTTTGCAGACTGCTTGGAGATTGGTCAGACGCCGAGAAAACTAGGCGTCTAATCGAGATCCGAGCTGTTTGACACTTAGATTGTACCAGTCGCAGACGGGAATCGTCGGTCTTTCAAAGGATATTAGATTTTGCATCAATATATACTGCCAACCAATACATGTACGTTGTTAATTCGAACTTATTAAAAAAATTCCCTCCGACTACAAAATTAATGAAGCTCGACTGGTTTAAAAGCATCGCCAAATTAAGCCTGATAAAATCCGGCAGAACGCCTCCGTCCGTATTTACGAGAACATCCTGCAATACTGCTTCAGGTAACTAAAATGCTCTAAAACCCAAGTTATCATAATAATCAAAATGCTGAAACAGGAACACATTGTATAGACGCTGATGGAACAGACTGATTCGGCTCTGCGATTCCTGTAAATCCTTTCGTCGCCAAATTTAACAGCGTCGGTTGTAACTGGTTTTGGATCAAATATTTAAACGAAATAAATAACAGAAATAATTAAATTGACTTTGTTTTTTTCTAAACCCTAATATATTGACTAAATTTTGTCGCAGAAAAGTGAAGTCCCAGATCTGACAACGTCCTCTAAGGCGGCGTCTGGTCTGGGACTTCACTTTTTTCGCAATGTCGACTTAAGTCGCCAATGGTGGTGAAAGGGTCAAAGCAATTATAACACATTGTAACTTTACTCCGATAATTTGTAATGCAACGTAAAACAAAACTTCCTGTTAGAAAATCGAATAACCCCACCCAGCAATCCTAGAACGTCATCATATCTAACATCCGAATACGATAGAACTCTCACAAATGTGAATGCTCAATCCGAATATGCAAGCAACTTTATGTTCTAAACAATTTCATTTAAACCTCACCGTTGTGTAAAGTGTTTAAAAAAGATGTCTTTTTTGTGAACACTCAGACTGTTGCAGCAATACATGACGTTTTCAAACTCGTTGTTTTACATATCGCCGATGTTATTCGAGAACCACGTATAATCCAATAAGGTTAATCGGTGGTTTTTGAAGAAGACATTAGTGTCAATTGTATTGAACTGATTATAGAAGAAATGACCGTTTTCTTTCTTAAACAACGTATATGCCATTTTCGAAAAATATATAAGATAAGGGTTTACACTGTGTATTTGACAATACTGCAATAACATTAAATCCTTCAACCTAACTGAAAACCCAATTTCAGTTTAAAAGCATCCTTTGCAGTGCTACGGATATATGTATATTTCAGAATAAGTGAAATACTTTCCATAAGAAAATAATTTAGAAAAGGCAGAATTTTACATTAAATCTATTGAACACAGCTTAAGTTGAAGATACGTATTCCAATTCCCACAGCCTACACATGCATGTGTATATGGGCAGGCACGGTACCGTTCAAACTATTAAGGGCATTGTGCTAAACGTTCGTATACAAATATTGAATCTGAAGAAAAAGGATAATAATAATTACATCTAATGGCAATGAGTAATTTGTTTTAGAAATATTTTTGAGAAATGAAGCATTAAATTGTTTTGCTTATTATTAGCAAACGCTTCATCTCTCGTGTTTCCAAAGGCATGTGAAACAGAGGCACCAACAAAACGCTCTAAAATGGAAAATGACTTATTTAAACAATATGGATTAGATCAACACCATAACAGATGGGCCCTGGTCTGATTGATGCTCAGATTGCTTGTTGCGTCTGATCGAGCTTCAAACTAAAGTTTTTGACTTAGGGTAATACACACAATATTGTCATCATTTCTTTTCATCTGGATTGTATAGCGTAAGCGTTTAAAAGGTAAAGAATAGCGGTTCTTGTAATGTATTTTATGCTAATATTCAGATGTAACTAATCAAACGTGCAAAACCGTAAAGGCGTGTGCGGCAGTTACAAATCTCAGATCTCGCGAGAGTTAAGTTACACCGGTGTACGAGTGCTCCAAACTTGTTTATATAGTTTTATTTATTGTGTATAGATATTTGTAACTTATTACTTGATTAATTAAATGCAATGTGAAAAATTTTCACTTTACATTTAATTAATCGTTTTTATGAGTGTAATGGTAAAAGGCTCAATATGGTTCTAAACCGTAGAAAAGTGTGCATTTGGTCACATAGAAACGAGTCAATAAAATCGTAAAATATCGGTTACCCCTAGTTTTCTTTCATATTTCAACAAGTATTTGCATGGTCTTTTAAATTACAAAGTTTAAACAAAATCTTTTATTTAGAAAAAAAAACTTTCTCCAAAAAATGCCTTTGAGCTTCACACTTACTTTGGTGTACATTTGTTTGCTGGCAATTTGTTTCTAATGAGTCTATTGATCTCTAACACGTTGTACTTGTTCAATGACTCTCCATATTCGGAAAACAATACACATAACTAATTGAATTAAAATTTGCAAAATGCATAGATTTAGACCCGATCCAACACATCGAAGGACCATTAAAAAAATGAGGTTTACAAAAATAACAAGGTTTTTAAGCGACACTATATCCTAAGCGGTGTGTTGTGTATTGGTATCTTAAACGTTTTCCGAAACATTTTGAAATCATTGTTACAGTGAGAGGAACGATATTCCATTTCCTTTTAAATACGTTATTCCTGCATTGTGTTGTTAGATTTTATTTGTACGAGTGCAAAACGGTTTGGAACTGAGTTTGTCGGAGACTTATCTGGCTCCAAACTATTTATATGTTTGGAAATATCAACATAAACATAGATGTATACTGATATGTATCGGGAGTATGGTAGGTTTGGTTAATTTTGGCATTGGTTATGTAATTTAATCGGTACGCCTGCAGAATGTCTGCACCGGTTTTACATTTGTCTTGCCAATATTTCTGACCGTTGGAACGCAATAAGATTAATGTTAAACACTTGATCATATTAACTTCACAATTATCTATGGCAATAAATTGATGTGGAAACAAAAACGAAAATTCAATTTGTCGTTACATCGTAATTGACTAAAATGTAGATTTTACAGATAAGCGATGTCTTCCTCGAGATTCAATGTTCATTATTGCGTTCTTGTAAGAGTACATCTGTACTAAATTTAGATGAATGGATGCATCCTACATACATATCAATTCATTTATACTATGCATTACCTTTGGATAAACGCTTTTCTTTACACTAGACAGTAGACACTGAATACTGATAGTATGAATAAACTTAGTTACTCTGCGTCTGTAATTGTTAAACGGCTTGACTTTTATTGAAATAAAATCTTAAAAAATGAAGAGACAACTGACATTGTTAAATGAAATAAAGAACAGAAATTATTCAATGAAATTTGGCATTTCTGACACCCTATCAGTCGGAAAAAAATTTAACTATAGGACTGGTTTCTTTACTAATAGTAGTGAACCGGATCAGACGCTGAATTAATTGTCGTCTAATTCGACAGCAAAATTGTTTGGCAATTACACAAATACAATCTTGAAGAGACACGCAAAGTCATTGTCATTGTTTTACATGCTTTTTCTAAGTTTGTGGTTCTTTTGGTAACCAAAAGCGTTTGTCCCCCTGTTTTACTGAATCTTTAGGAAATTTCACTAAAAACGTTACGAAAGAGGAAACAACGTTACGCGCGACAATTTATCTTTTATTAACTCTTTCCTCGTTTTAGCGCATCAGTAACTGATGCCTTATGCAAACATTGTAGGAAATGAAGCGATTGCTTTTGGTAGGTAGGAGTAAGCTCGACGACTATACGGCTTAAAAGAATAAAAAAGTAAAATTGCGTCCTCGTTGATAACTTCCTGAACAAAGCCTGAATCATTATTATTTTATGCATCCTAGCAAAAATTGCCAGTCTTCTAGTCTGATAAAACTTATTTTGTTTGCAAACCATTATAATTAAATCCCAATTCATCACTCGTTAGAATCGTTTTGAAAACATTAATATAACAAGTGGTCACACCATATTGGCCGCGTCACTCAAAAAGGGGCACTCGGACATTTAAAAAAACGCTGTCTCAGCGCTTTTCAACGCTATTTTGTCCAGCATATTGCCACGAAATTTACCATTTGTATTCATTTAAAGGTCGAATTGGATGTCCTGTAAGATTGCAAACAGTGCAGAACCTGACCAGCCGCCACGTCAATGACGTGGCGGCTGGTCTGGGGCTACACTGTGTGCTATGTCCGAGTGCCCATTTTCGCGTGACGTGGCCCATATTGTTGTGTGATGGCATGTTATAATTTTGTCGAAACTGTATCATTTACGCATACCTCTCTGTAGCTCTATATAGTAACACGAAAATATGTTTCTTATGAAAATCAGAAATGAAGTGTAGCAAGAGCAACCGTTCGAATGACCATTTGACACATTATCAGTGCCTTTCCAATATGTGTTTACTTCGAAATTTTGTAGTCTAAGCGTCGACGCGTTATAGGTATACTTCGGATCTAGACGCACATGCACGTACACGTGTCATCTGTTTCGAGTTTCAATGCAGGTCTTGAACTAATACATTGATAGTTCTCAAAATCTTAAATTTTAATAACTACATGTACTTTGATTAAATTGACAAAATCCTGACAGTTTGCCTGCCTCTACAAATGTTCATTTTGTACTGGCAGTCATAATATTAGCGCAGTGGCAATACATTAAGGATGACGGAAGTTAAAATTGAATTTGATATCGGTTAAGAAGTTTAACAAACACGTGGTATTATAATCGTTTTAGAGACAGACTGTAGAAAAGATAGCAATGCCACGACGTCAAAGGTCAATATGCGGTTATGACGTTTGATACTAAGTGTCAAACGTCACAACCGCGTATTGTCTTTTGACGTCGTTGACTAAACAACACTTCTATAACGAATGTAATGCTACATCATTTTCAGATACCTATAATGGGAGCAACGTTTCAAATAACCAATATCTCTTTCGTTGTCATCTTTACAGTTGTGAGTTTGATCTGGTGATGAATATAACAAAACGCAGAAATTATCATATCAACTTTGGCTTTTCCAAAGCCCTAATAATAGGACTATAGTTGGGTTGCAACTTAGTAAAGTCCTTGGTCAAGCGGCGTCTGCTCTAGGACCGCACTGATTGCATTATTGATTTGAGTCGCTTTGGCTGTGAAAGGTTTTACACACTTACTAAACATAAACTAAACGAAGGCATCGTGAATGATACAGTGCCTTGTTTTTCAGGATAGTCTTCTGTTAAGTGTCCAACAGTATGTCACCCGAAAAGACTTGAGTTGACAATCGTCTGATCTAGCTAAAACCTGTTTGAATACTTATAAAATCTGTATAAAATTTCTAAGACAATAGTTGGTAAAAATACCCTTACTTCATCCACACTAACAATAAAAGAAAACTATAGATTATAAAATGGCTTTGATTCTTTCTAGATTTATAATACATGACTGTATTAAATGCATAGCTTATGAATGATTTCTAATTTAGATTCACACCAAATGTATGTCTGGCACTGTTGCTTTTAATATTGTGTGTAACGAGCAAGGTAGGAAATAAGTCTCGTTAATAAGAAATCTTATGAATCCAACAGCTGCCGTACACATGCATCGATCAGACTGAGGTTAATTATCTTTAAATAAAATAGATGAAACGTTTGAGGCATGCATGTCTAAGTTTGGAAATACATTAAAATTCAATCTAACGCTTCGAGAGAAATGTTTAATATATAGTGGCTTTCAAAAGCTGTTGCGTTTCTCAATTCCATTCACATGTCTGGCATATAAACTACGATAATGCCTACAGCTGACGAAGATTAGATCTAACTATGTGTGTATGATATCATTTTTGCAATATCTAGACGTATCTAAACGATGGTCTATAAATAAAAGCAATGATTTGGATTACATTTTACACATTGTATATATTCAGATCCGACCTCATACACAATACGACCGTTTGAATTTGATCGAAGTCTACAGAAATGATAAGGCTTGCAAGAGGCACGCTATCTTAAACCGGTTGGTGTTGTGGGATCTTCAAAATCTGTCTAAACTATTTGGAAAGTACAGTTACAGTGGGAAGAACGATATTCCTTTTCCATTACAAACGGTAGCGAAATACCAAAGTTATGCAAACACAGTACGTAACAATGATCCTGTATAATTGTGTTCGTTTTTATAAGAAAGAGTGCAAAACAGTTTTGAGCCAGGTCAGTCGCCGAGGAAGTCGGTGACTAAACTGGCTCCAAACTGTTTTTGAACTGAAAAGAAAACAACGTTACATCCCTGTGTATACTGATACGAATCTCGAGTGCGGTAGGCATGGTTGAGATTCGAAGTGGTTATGTAATTTTATCGGTTTGCATGCATAATCTATGCACGGGTTTTACATTCGTCTTGATATTTTATCTGATCGTTTGACGCAATGAGATAAATGTTAAATACTTGCTCATATTAACTTAACAATTATCTCTGGCAATAAACTGATGCGGGGACATAGAAGAAAAGTGATTTCGTCGTAAAACCTTAATTTATTTCGAACCTACATTTTATAGATAAGCGATTTCTTCCG
>JAULCE010244853.1:0-11046 GCA_032359355.1 Macoma nasuta | reverse complement strand
AAAAAATGTATATTCCCCATAGACTTCAATGTTAACTTAAATACAGATTATCTCCCCCAAATTTAATGAAACTTAAAGAAACTCTTGGTGGAACATTTTTGTTTCTGAATGTGTTAAATGGCAAAGTTTCATAAAAATATAACCGTCCAGTGGCAAGATATGAAATGTGGCAATAAGGCATCTAATACCTTTAGCAGGTTGACTGCACATGGTGATTAGCGGGTGTACTATTTTAGATGACCTTGTAAGGTATGTATAGTCGAACCTCATGCTATCAAACCGGACTTTATCAACATGACTTTATCAACACGACTTTATCGCAACTAAAATCTGACCCAAATGCGAAACGTGGCTAAAATGTGAATTGCGATCTTCTCGATGGTCCGTACAACACGATTTACAATAAGGTTGTAACTATTAGCGTTAGTAAAAAGCATGTTAAAGATGGACTGGAGAGAATAATTGATACCAGTCTAATCAATTCCATGGATTTGGGCTTCCACGCAAGCGGTCTTGACGTTAAAATTAGTAACATTCTTTCTCACTGATTGGCCCATATTCCCACGGCACTATTTGTTGACTATGGAGACATAAGGAGTGCGAATTCTAAGACCACGCTGAAGACGCAGCTCCAAGTAGAGGTCTGCAGTAAAACAGGCTCTGCCAATTAAGTTGTGGTCATATACTGTTTGCTTCTTTCAGTTTATCTAAACACGAAGCTTATCTATGAGAAAAGAAAACACGAATTTTGAATGGCTTTGAAAACTTTGTTGACAATGTAGCATGTCCTTATGATGAGCAAATGATCAACTCAATGTTTTCAATAGTCAACTCCTGCGACAGTGACATAAGGCGTATTTATGTACAAAAGGATTAAGACAATGAAACTTCCTTTTATAACCAGTTTAGACAGTTTGCATTTAATGAAAACGTTTTCTTTACCAGATAAGTATCGCAGCAGCTTTAATTCGATTGGTATTAAAGGCGTTTACGACTAAAAGGGTGATCTTTGTAGTTTGAAAGTTTGTATAAATATGTGTTACTAGTTACTCATAAAACGATTATTTAAATGCAATGTGAAAAATGCATATGCATGAGTGTAATGGTAAATGGCTGTGTATGGTTCTAAACCGTAGGAAGGTGTGAATTGTCATATAAAAAAAGAGTCAATAAAATCTTAAAAATATCGGTGACCCCTATTTTTTATTTCATATTTCAACAAGTATTTGAACGGTATTTCAAAGAACAAAGTTTAAACAATATATATTGTTTAGAAAAAAATAACCCTTACTGTCGCTAACGCCCTTAACCTTTTACCCGCTGCTTAAATTATCGTCTTCTCAAATTCTCGTTTGTTTGACTATTGGACATTGCCCGATTTGCTTTAAATGAGCTAAACTATTGTCTGTAGCCCTTTCACCGTCATAGGCGACTCAAGTCTTAATTAAAAGACAGTGAAGTCCAAAAGACACCGCCTTAGAATTGAAATTTATTCTGGATATTAGGGTTTTGGAAAAGCAAATATTTATTAAATTATTTTTGTTGTTAAGTTATAATATTTGATCCAAAACCAGTTACAACCCACAATTTTAATTTGGCGGCCAAAGGGGTATTCAAATCGGAGACGGTATCTGCTAAGAAATCAAACGTACATTTTCAGAATAATAATTACTTTTAGCCAGGTAATTATCTTTGAACATGATATAAGACTGTTGTTTCGACGACGAAAATAAGCTTCGCTTTTGAAGATTAAAAACCCTGCTTCTTTGTCTAAGTACAACGTCAATCTCCCAGGTAACACTATCATAAATATTCTACAGTCAAACCTCGTTATCTTTCCTAGGCTTAGTCGAATTTGATTTAATCGAAAGTTACATCTGAGCCAAAACCATTGGTCATTGCTTTGTGGATCAGTGTCGAGCGGACTACTTATAAGTTCAAATTACCCAAAGATCGAATTCAATTCGAATAGTTGAGTAATTTGAACTTAAAAATAAAGTCCAGCTATACTTGACATATCGAGTGTCCACTATATTTTCCTGTGAAATTTTTGTGTGTGTAATTGTTTCTCAAACATTTGTATCTCCTAAAAAGAATGGAAACACATGGTACTACATGTATAATTAAAAAGTATGCCTTTGTAAAATAAGATAACACTGGTGTTGGTTATCATTGCACAAATTGCAAGTCGCTGATCTTGAACTTGTCAGTTCGCATCTTGACATTCAGTCTAAACTCGTCATGTCAAAGAAGGATGGTGCCTTCTATATAAATTCGATTAACCACATCATATTCTACCTTTAGGTAATTCGAGTTTATATATATAGTCCCCCTTAACTTCGATATATTTTTTATGAGTCTGTCGTTTTGGATTAAACCTGAAAATGACTTTACCTAGTTTGAACGAAATTTGACACTGTAACAATATTACGTTGACAACTGATAATATATGTTCTCTAACAACTAATATATATTTTAAAAGTACAGTAGGTTGAGAAAAATTCATGTAAATTGACGAGTTGTGAGCAAACTAGATACCAAAGCATTCCATCCAAAATATATTATTTATTTGAGTCATAGTTTAATTAAAAATATATTTCGGCCTATGATAACGCTCAATATTGTTCGATACTCTTCAAAATTTAGTTCCCTCACATACAGTCTACTCTCGTCATCTCGAACTCAATTAAGTCGAAGCCGTGCTTAAATTGAAACTTAATTCTGAACGAACATATTTGTTTTGTTTTATGGTTACGTGTCGAAACCGGGCAACTGATTTTATTGGCTATTGAATTCAATCTTTGGGTAATTCGAATTATAAAAAGTGTCCCGCCAACTTCAACATACCGAATGTCGTCTGTACTATGAACTAAGGGGGTGAGACCGGTCTATGTGCACTGTTTTGCAATATATAAGAAACATGGAGCAACTAATATAAATATGATAAAATTCATCGATGTTCGTCAAAAGCACGCATCTGACATGTCAGCAAATTGCACTTACGTATAACTTTTAGAAGATATCCGATCATTGTTGTTTAAGAAGAAAGAAGACGATATTATCGTCTTCGTTATTCTTAAACAACATATTTACCATTTTGAAAGAAATCCGATGATAAAAAAATTAGTTTTAGCACTTAAGCATATAATTTAAAAAACAAATGAAAACCCGTTCATTGCCCTAGGCAATGCATTTACCCTTTTCATGCTCACCGCGACCAAAGCGGCATCGTCAACCAGCTTGGTCCCGAATCAGACGACAAGTAACTCGGCGCCTGATCCGTATCCGAGTTGTTTGACACTCAGGCAATTTGTTCACCAAATTTCAAGAAAATCAAACAATGTGTAAAGATCAAGCATACCAGAATTCAGCTATCTTATTTTGGCGGCAGGATAATGGTTCAAAGGCGCTGTTAGATCCGGGTCTACATTGTACATGTTTGTCATCATATTTAGGCAATTCATAAAGATATATAAATTATAATAGATAATTAAATTATCTTTGTTCTGAATTGTGTAAGAATATAATTATAAACTTCAGTAAGTTGCAGATTGCCAGATAACAACATTTGCCAGTTAAAACGTAACCATTTCAGTTTTGTCAGCGAAATAAAAAAAATCACTTACGACCATTTTATAGTTCGCACCGGTCAAAAATCACACATTAAACATCAATAAAGATTGATGATGACCATGTGTTTCTTCAAATGTGTAGATTGTATCTTAAAACACATTTAGCAGTCTACTTCTTAGATTTGCATGTTTCGCACTATGGAGTAAATAATGCCATCAGGGAGAGGTAGTTGACTTGCATGAGGACAATAACGTCAACTTATTTTGCTTATATATGATTATGCAGGCATCAGGGAAATGCGAACATTGTACTGTATATTTTATCGACAGAATACTGTCGATCAGATCTAGCACTTAACGCAAGTATTGCATTATATACCTCTCAGTTTGTAAGTGCCTGTAACTTTTTATATAATTATCGAAGCGAAATGAACCATTCAGCGTCGAACACTATAGTTCATGAATTAGCTTTCTTCGTGACAAAACTCTATACTCAAACACGAGTAAAGATGATTAACCTTTTCGGAGCCAAATTTTCATGTATAAGTTGTAACTGGTTCTGGATCAATAATGTTTACGAAATAAATAACAGAAATAATGAAATAAATTTTGGTAATTCCGAGAACTTAAAATTCGAACTAAATTTTGGTGCAGAAATGAGAAGTCCTTGATCAGACGCCGTCTTCAAAGGCGGCGTCTGATCTTGAACTGCACTCATTGCAATGGTTATTTGGCGGTGAACGGGTTAAAAGCAGCATATCCGAGCTGGCTATTACTAATGGTAGTCAAATTTGCATACGGTAATTCGGAACTACGTCTTAGAAAAAATAACCTCACCATTATTCATGGGTGATCCGAAAATAATGTGGACCTGATTTCTTGTTGACTTGGAAACTATGAAAATCTGGCAGTTACAAGACAGTCGCTAAAGACATTTTATTGTTTCAAATTGTAACTTATTTAGAGTATGCCGCTATTGATTCCCTAAAGCATTAAACAACACAACTCCATATCGTCGAATTACTTCTAAAACCTTGTATGTGTCATTATGGCAAATAGGCACTTGGTTTTGCAAAAATAATTGAATTATCGTTGAAAAAAACGTAATTGCCATTTTTGCAAAATTGTATTTAAGTGACTTTGGGAGAAATCGTCGGTTTTCTTTTAAAACCATGTATGCGCCATCTTTTGAAAAAGCGCACATACGTGGTTAAAGAAGTAAACCGACGACATGCTATGTAAGACGTATCAACAGGAAAGCATGACAAAAAGCATGAATTTCTAGAAAAAAGGTACGCCATTTACGAATTGCTTTGAAAACATTGAAGGAAATGGAGCATTTGGTAAGGCTAAAAAACCCGAAGAGTTAAATGGTTAAACAGAACCCTTGAAAATATCAAAACTGAAAAGCGAGAATAGATTGACATTAATTTAATCCTGGTTAATATGAATTGTTTCATACCTTACTCGCCTTAGAATAAAAGATAGAGTAGTTTTATGGGGATGAAATATGTGTATCTCAGTCATTAAAGTAAAATGATTGAATGTATTTGCAAAGCAGTTATTTGTACGAAAATAATGCACATTATTCACATTGAGTGACTTGAGGTAAACACAAATCAAATGTTTATACATTAGTTTTAATACCTCAACAATATTTAATTTGAAAGGATTAACGTCTTGTTTCTTTGCACATGACAACCTTTAACTTTTGACGTGCTAGAACCGATTCTACGAGTCCAGTGCAAACTATGTAGACCCAGCCATCTGACCAGTGCTGGCACTGTTTGCCTGAATAAAGTGTAGGGTCTGATGTCTAAAACTGTCAGCAGAATAATGTTTTTTTTGAAAAGTATAGCGAAAAGAAATGTCTGGTCTGCACCTTTATCAACATATCGTAAAAATGCGTTTATATAGAGTAAATTGTTAAAAAAAAAACCGATTTGAATGATTTTTACTAAAATACAATATTGGAAATGGGATGTCTGTTCGTTCCAAACAATAAACGATTCCATGTGGTTAAGGGGTAGGATGTCATACATGTTGCACCAATAAACATTACAACACAATTTTAATCCGTAAAAAAGATGCATCGATGTATTCCACCGCTTAAGGGAATAAATGTCATAATGATTGAAATCAAGTGAACGTGCCGAAATAGGTCAGCCATGGTTTTTTTCATGAAAAGCTCTTAACCCTATGAACGCTTGTGAAATTGTCGTCAGCACGAACTCTCGTCTGCTTGAATAAAAACGACGTCCAATTTACTTCAAGGTTGTGGAAGCTATTGTGTGTGTCTCAAACAGATTGGATCCTGATAAGACGCCGATTAAATCGGCGTCTTATTAGGATACAAGCTGTTTGAATATTATATCACAACAGTTGTGAATAGCGTGGTAAGGGTGATATGAAACTCGGGAATCTTTGTCGTGTTGATAACGCACGACCGTTGTGCATTTCCACCCAAAGGAATCGTTCCATTTATTGACTTTCGAAAAAAAATAATACTGTGTATTTTGCTTTAGATTTCGGTCAATCTACACTCGACTGTCGTTATTTTGACGAATCCATGCTACACGTATAACCGAAACCTTAACCGAAAAACGCAGTCATTTGCTTTTGCGGATACGTGCCCAATTTGATGGGACTACTTTTATCAGTTTTATGATCTTGAATTGTATTAATCACATTATAGTAAATGAATATACTTCTGGTAACGAGCAAATACTTTATTTACCACAATTGCGTCAATGTTCATCTGCTACAGAGGCGGCAAAATATTTCTATAAAGAAAAGGTTAAAACACAAAATGCACATTTAGTTTGTGATGAAAGGAACTCTTACATGCCCAACAGAGCACACACACCAACAGTTTTGACCTAAGATAAGTAGTCATAGATAGGTGCTGTCCGAGACGCCTTCCAGTTTGGACGCAGGCATATACATTAACTATAAGTTTATATTTCCTCTGACAATCGGCACTTGTGCAAAATATCACTGCCCCAACAAGGAACTACCTTTAAAGGTGGCATACGATTTGTGACTTCAATGATTGTGTGGTAACGAATTGAAAGCAGAGAACAAGGTCTTGCAGGAAACACCACATACAAAGCAAATAGCCACCCGAACAGCACAGAAACGAGTACTTTGTCAGCACACTCACAAACACACGCACACACGGCCATGCGAGCCCAAACACACGCAACATTTAGAAGACAAAAAAGGACAGATAACAGACATATAACTAAAGTGAAGACAGGAGTACCGCCTAGGAACGGTCAGTGGCAAACACGCCACAGGGGTTAAAACCGGTTTAGGGGCGCCCAACTTCACTCTTATCCCATTACCATCTCAAAAGACGTACAGTGTCACTAAATGGTATCCCTGTCCGACTACTCCACAACATCAGTGATGGCAAATCCAGTTGTAAAATGTATGTAAAACATAGACATACAAAAACTCATTTACTGTTTTCGCCAGTCATACATGTGCTCAATGACTTGTCTGAAGTCATAGTAACTGTAGAGCAGCCATCAGAGGCACGACAGAACGAGCACATCACAAAGATCCGACGTTCTCCTTCCGTGTCCGGCTTTCAGTAGTCATTATAGAGTATTATGACCTTCCTGTCGTCGCACCATTGAAGAGGAAAGCATGATGGCTAACTGTAAAAGGGTTGCCCACCAAACATGCAGTGCGTTGTAATATTGATGGTATTGATAGCCTTCTTTATGAGTTTTTGAATAAGTTTTACAAACAAAGTGTGAAAATGGGTATGTCAAGCTATTTTCCAAAGCTTTTAAATCACATCACAATTAAACTCTTTGTGTGAAATATCTTTTTGAAGGAGCGCCTTTAAATTACATTTATACTTGCTAATGAGATATTTCGATAATAGAAATTAGAGAAAGTTTTGCGAAGTTTGTGAAACCTGTATCCTTGCTTGAGGAGCTTTTCAGTAATAACACGATTGCGATCACTAAAATCCTCAACGGAAGAACAGGCTCTAGCGAAGCGAATAAGTCGTGAAATGTTAACCCCGTAGGATGTAGCAAGGGGGACACCTCCGTCAAGATGAGGATAATCAACTATTTTGAAATTGAAGTCAGTTTTTCTTTAAAACAGTCATGTGGAATAAAAGTGTAAAGTGTAGAAAAGTCAACGTAGGAGCTAAGTGTGGATGCTAGATACCTTTTAATTTGTAGTTTACTTAAGACTTCATTAGATTTTTTAATTGACCAAACTTGATTAATTCCTGAATTCTGATAAGCCTTGTCACAATAAGCTTGCACGTGCTTTTTAATTTTAGTTAGACAAGATGTTAAAAGTAATGACAGTTTAGTAGTTGTATAAGAGCTTGACTTTGCAATGAAACGTGCTTTGTTTAGTTTCTTATGAAGTTTAGGTATCCAGTACATTGTAGGGAGCTTGTGTTGTGTAATTTTCACATCGGCTCTCAGTTGTTCACACTTAGAAACATGTTCTGATATTATTGAACGCTCAGACGTCTGTATCGAAATATATGATTTAGTATTTACAATTTCCTGAGATAAAACATCACTATAATGTAATCGTCATATGATGATCACATTATCAGATGCCTTATCAGCAGGAACAAAAACATATTTAGAATGTAGATCTTAAAATACTTTCTTAAGATGGAAACAAATGATGGAAAAAAGCGTCAAAGATGGAAGAAGATGGAAAATAGCGTCAAAATGCATTTCTCTCTCTGAAGCAATGGATAACCCTTTTTACTGCCCATCGCGACAACAGTAAAATCGTCAGCTTGGATTCTGATCGGAGGTTTCAAAAATTTTCAAAACTACATTTCAACCGAATAAGAACAGCTTCAAACTTCAAGCAGACGACATGCTGTGTAGACGGTTAAGGACTTGTTGAATTTCTACTCTGAATATAAATAACTTAAAGATGCACCAACGTGTTACCTTTAAGGATGGCTTCCCGAATTGACGTCGCCTCGTAGTGTAACCCGGCACTGTTCGGGTAATTGTAATGACCTTTCTTTGATGGAACCTTGAATACACCACTCGGTGTTGTGACCTTTTCAGGGGCCCAAAATGGGGAAGAAATCTGTAAGATAAATTAGCTAGACTAACATTTACCTTGAACATTGAGTCTTTTCCAGCCAGCGGTTGATTGACAACATTCAGGTTAAGATATATAATATTCTGAAGAGCGTTAAGAAAGACTGACAAAAGAAATGACATGTGTGGTTCTGGATTAACCTCGGGTGTTTAAGCACCGCAGTTTGACTTCCAGTTCTCTGAATTGACATCTGCAGTCTACACTGTAAAGCGATCAACAGAGTCACTACTATTTTAGCGTTCACGGGTCCAATCAATTAACGTCAATATCAGACGCAGCGTTTTCTACATGTCAACTAATTCAGGTACACACTTTAGAGCGTCTGGAGGTTGGACGCCTTTATTTGTCAACTTTGTTCCCTCTGAGTAATTGCAGTGTATTTCTTTGTTTATTTTATTAACCCTTTCACCACAATAGGCGATTAAGATAACCATAAAAAACAGTTCAGTCCTATATGAGACACCGCCTTTTTAAGGCGCTGTTTGATCAGGCACGTCACTGTTTGTCATGTTATTTAGGCAAAATGATGAAGGAGTCTGAATAATTACATTTTACTTACATGTACTTGCTTTATTACAATTTTAGATAACTTTTAGATATCAAATTTCGTTGCAGACTACATTTGTAAAATTTGGCGCCGTGAATGTTCAAAATACTTCTATAATGTAACACATGTACCTCAATCATGTCATCTGTTCCGACGATAAGGGCTGCGTTATTACTGACGTTGACATCAAAATGATATGACAGGCAAGCTATAGCCCCGTGTTTATATTGAAGAACGAATGATCCTCCTACGTCAACCTATTATATTAAAAGACATCATCGTTTTCTTAAAGTCTTGCGGTGAGTCATACTTCGACTCAATAAATACTCCAAGGGTGTAGCTGGTGAATTTTAAAATATAAATTGTAGGAAATGAAGCATTTGCTCATAACAATACGTCTTAAGTCTAAAAATAGCATGAAGAGTAAAGGGTTAATTTCACTAAATTATG
This sequence comes from Macoma nasuta, assembly GCA_032359355.1. Taxonomy (NCBI): domain Eukaryota; kingdom Metazoa; phylum Mollusca; class Bivalvia; order Cardiida; family Tellinidae; genus Macoma; species Macoma nasuta. The sequence goes on along the minus strand of JAULCE010244853.1, from coordinate 1,368 downwards.
GACTCAAAACGAAGGTCTTCGGTTTTGGAATACGTGTCGACTTTAAGATGGACACCTTGCCTTAACGTGAGTCGACTGTACTTTGATTTATTGTTCAACGGAGCTTAAAATGAGTAAATGCTCCATTTTAAAACCATTCCAAGGTAGTACTTTCCTGTTCATCATATACTTTCATTGCGAACAAAAAAAGGAGCATCTGAGGTAAAAGCGTTAGCTCTTTAGTGAAACTTTCAGTTCTGCAAAGGAAGTTTTCATTTATCCAGCTCGCTATAGGCCCTTCAAATATTTGATACATAATAACGAAAGAATAGTCGTTGTTTGTTTCTGTAGTGACAAATAGTTTTGCAATGAAAAATTTGAATCGTTTAGCAAAATTAATATACCAATTAACATTCATACTTCAGAAAGAAAGAAACTCCCGCATCAGGTTAATGACAGCATGTACAGGAGAAAGTACGAGTATCTGTTCATTTAGACGAATCCCGCAGGAACTAGCTAGTCCTCATTTTTTTCAAGAATGGACCGATACGAGAACTTTCACCCACTTAAAATACACCAAACTTATAAAGCAACACAGTAATCTACGGTATTAAACGAACAAATGAGCTTCCAAACATAACTAAAAATAAAACCAAGCTTCCATTCCTGAAATTAATGGAGACTTTATAAATGTAACTACGACACAGGTGTACTGTAATGCAACGAAATTCTTTGTCGATCAAACCAGCTATGAGGGCATTTCTTTAATATTTGACTACTTATGAACTCTGCAGTCAAGGTCTTGATAGGCAAGTATTACTTGGTGACGTACATATTGATTTAAGCATGCTATGGATCCGTGTTTTAACCAAAATGAGTCATATTGACCTGGCATTTCTCATTAGCATAGTTGTCCGCTTTCTTGAATCAACATGTCAGTGAAAAGTTGATCATATTGTAAAAGTCATTGTGTACATAAATGCTATTATAGAATGGTTAAAATATGGTTCCAGTGCATCTCATACGTTAGTTGCCATGTAATGAAACAATATGTGTAGAGAAACATGCATTTCTATGATGTGAACTGACCTAAAAGTTGCGCCAATTTTTGTGAAAATTGAATGCAAGTGAAGGCCGAATCCAATTTGCATGGATAGAAAAATGTCACTTATAGATCAATATGCGAGCATGAATAATAAGCACGAACAACTCGAGGAACTTATACATTGTCGAGTTAAACACTATGTAAATCGGTTATTTATTAAGTAAATCAATTAATTTTTTCAAATATTACACGTTTAAGACTTACACACTGCATTGATACAGTGTGCTGTACCAATATATGCATCTGGGTAGGTCAGAGGTCAAGAGTATGACTTAGTACTTGTG